>VZTH01005347.1:264777-288887 GCA_013397815.1 Aleadryas rufinucha
TTTTTTTTTTTTTTTTTAATAAAAAGCATATTATTTCACATTTGGAATAATTCCTGAGTTTTGGAAATAAATTATTAAAACTGAGCATATGGAGGTCTTAAAGTAGAACCTTATGGGAAGGGGGAGAAAAAAACTAGTTGATCAAGGCTGTTCTGTAGCAACTTAAACTAAAATAAAATATTGCAAAATCCTGATGAAATAAGATTTTTGTTTCTGTGGGGCTCTTTTCTATTCTCCATTTTCAAGTTTATTTCATGAAATAATTGAAGATTACATTGGAACTAAATTCTTCCACCTTCAAACAAACGTTTTTATGCTGCTTGCAGCTCTTTGTGTGTTTTTTTTACTGCTTTAGAATATGGAAGATTTAGCAGGTTTTTTGTGATATTCAGAGACATATACAATGATAGTTATAAAAAAATTTATTTTATATATCTTACCTTCCCATAAGACTGAAGGTAGGGTGTTGAATTTTAATACTCAAATAGGTCTCTGCATGGACCTCATGTGTGCCCATAAGAGACAACTATTATTTTTAAGTGCTTTGAGCTAGGCCTTGAGTCCAGGTCCTCAAGCTCAGGTCCCAGTGTGCTTTGGGGATAGTTGCACTACAAATGCTTCCTCTAAGCCTATGTTCTAGATTTTTTTCTTGCAGGGTATGAACATGCAGTGATCAAATGCTATGTGATAGTATTGATATAATTTAAGTGCAGACAAAAACCCAATAGCCTCCAAGCTCTGAATAAACACCCTCCTCTCCCTGAGTTTACCCATTCTGAGTCTCCTATGTAAATGTTAACTGCTTTCATTAAGGGTTTTTCTACTCCAAGTCAGCACCTTAAAATCAACCATTAAGTTCTTAACATATCTTTTCCTGTCTGTACTTTAGTAAGATCACATATGATTTACTAAGCATGAACAGTGGTTGTAATGAAAAAGGTTTCTTAGGAAAAAAAGGAAAAACCAGGTAAATGGGCAAAAAGTTAACAAACTTTGGCCTTTAACGTCTCATTTTTCATCCACATAGAGATTCTTAGATGATGCAACATGTACATTTACACCTTCAAACACCCACTCCATCAATGATTCTGATTTATGATGGAAAGCTTTGTCCTGAACTGCTATTATCAGACTACTGTGGCAAAATGATCCTGTAAGAGACAGAAACACTGCAGGCTCTGTAATATGTATGACTCCAGCTTCCTTGGGCGAGGAAGAGGAGGGGCAGACACTGATCTCTTCTCTGTGGTGACCAGTGACAGGATCCAAGAGAATGGCCTGAAGTTGTGTCAGGGGAGGTTTAGGTTGGTTATTAAAAAAAGGTTTTTCACCCAGAGTGAACAGACTCTCCTCATTTCACCTGGGGAAGTGGTCACAGCACCAAGCCTGACAGAGTTCAAGAAGTGTTTGGACACTGCTCTGGGGCACATGGTGTGATTCTTGGGGTATCCAGTGCAGGTCCAGGAGTTGGACTCAGTGATCCTTGTGGGTCCTTCCCATTGAACTTATACTAAGGTTCTGTGATTCATTGGGTCTAGAGGAGCTTGGATAAACAGAACGCCCAGAAGTATCCAGAAAAGCTCTACATCCTGTTATAGAGGGGAGAGTCCTGAATTCTTTGTTCACTCCAATTTCCATGTGAAGTCCATCTCCATTTAAAGATGACAGGGAGAGGCAAAGAGGGCCTCCTTCCAACATGTGCTTTAAATAAGCACTCATTTTATTCTATTGGTGACAGTTACAACAGTCTTCTAGTCATGTATTTCCCATTTCTTTAACAAAAAAGGTTCATGTGAAAGAAAGAAACTGGCAGATCAGTGTGTCAGTATTTGATTATTCACCTATGCTCATTTAGGTAACTGAGTCAAGTCTTCACAGCATTTTTAAGGACTTGGTTGTCAGTTACACAACCATCAGTTTGCAAGCCTTAGTTGAATTTACGTTATGAATTTGTAATCCTGTGAAAAATCAGATGTGCACATACATTTGTGATGTAGGACATAAATGTAATTCCTTCCCCTCCCCAACAGTTCTTTGTGACATCTTTCCAATTTTAATTGATATCACAGAAATCAAAGAAAGACCACAGTGAATCAGCAGTGTTGACAATGTGCCAGGGTGTTTAGAAAATAGGCATAGCTAGGGAAGAAGAACATGTCAAAATACATTTGGAACATATTGGAATATGTTATGAAATAAAATGTGTTTACCTTTTTGAATGACGGTGTTGGGTAGTGCTGGCGATGCTTAGGAGGAGGAGGGGGTGGGTGACGGAGCCCTAGAATGGACCACATTCCTGGTTTTTTATGCAAGATACAAATACTCAGAGGAGGAATATGACATGATATGACAAATCACTTCTCTAATTCATTGGACTTGTCAAATAAATTAACTTCTCTGGTGGTAGCAGCGGTGGGAACACTAGTACGATCAAAATGCTGGTGGCTGCCTAAGTTCTGCTATCACATAGTTTAACCAGGCTTAGACAAGTTTAGACATCTGAGTGCTAAAAATACTGGAAGATAGTAACATCTGCTATGAAGCAAAACATGATGATCTTACCACTGGTAGCAGTGAACTAAGACATTTAGTGTGGTGAGCAAAAACACATCTTAGGCACATACTTACACATCTGAATGAGAGGCAAAGGAATCTCCCCCACTCTCCCACCTCCCTGACACCCCCCCCCGCCCTCAAAACCCAACAAACAAACAAAGGAAACAAATGTCCTGAAATACTTCCCACAGAAATGCCATTACAACGTTTTCTCCACTAGTAAGATGTCACTATAAGCACCTGAGACATTACAACAATAAAGGATTTTGCTTGATTTTAGGAATTCTCTTTTGACATGAGCCACTTGCCATATTTTCTTCCCACCCTCATCAATATTTGATATTTTCCATCAGAGAAAGAAAAGAAATGAAAAAGTTCCTAAAAATCTTTGTGTTTCAGGCTGTTATTAAATAACTATCAATTTCAGCCATTTTATAACCCAGTTAGTCTTTTCCTACACTGAATAAGTATTAAAAACCTGTGTTAAATTTTGTGATATTTTCTTCAATTTTCCGGTGGTTTCCTTCATTGGCATAATTTGTCTAGACTGAATCTGGTTTTAAGAGCTCTTAACCTTTTAATAAACTTTGGTCTCGTTATTGTCCCATCTCCCTAATTCATCATCTGTCATTTTGTAATCTGATCCACTATTAGGAGCGCACTGGAAAACATACACAGGTTGAAAATAGATATGCTTAGTAAAATCCATTATTTCTGTAAACACTGACACATAATATTACTTCTCTCTCTCTCTGTCACATCTATATAATACTCATTGCAAATTTTTTCCTTGTTTTATATATATGGATAATAGAAATTATTATATTTTAAAATATCTTGACATTTACACCAATTTCAGCTATTTTTCATTATTTACTCTTGCATCTTGATCCATAGATTTCTAATAGGGGATTGTGGGATTTGGTAAGACATATGGATCAGTCATAACCATATGCCCATTTCTGAACTTCAAAAAGGTACAGAGCTGCTAAATTCTTCTTTATTGCATGCCTCTATGACCTCAAAAGTCATACTTGGATGTCACCAGCTTCTCTCATCCCAGCTGGGAACACAGAAGGTGAATCTCATTCTTGCAGTGGCAGACATAGAATATACCAACTGTTGTTTTTCTGAGAACAAAAATCGAGCAAACACCTTTTTGCAGACTTAAATACAAATCTTTTTGTGAACAATGAAAGCAAAAGATATTGCTTTTCTCTGAGGAACAGACTAAGATAGGGATGAAAATGTGGCTCTGATGCAGGCAATGGAGAAATAGAGGAGTGAACCCATTTTCAACATTGGAATAGGGGAAGTACCACAAAATTTTGTAGTGCACTTTCTAGAGTCCCAAGTTTATTTCATTGAATTTAAATTTGGACACAAGCAACTAAAATCTGGGACTAAGAGGGGTAATGGGGGAATTATTTGTTCTGGTCTCCACAACCAGCCCTCTCTGCCTCTGATAAACCACTCAGGGTATTTAAATACTGTAGTACAAATAACTAAAATAAGTAACGGTATAATTATTTTACACAAATTAAAAATGTTGCTTTCCCCCTTAGAGCAACCTGAAAATAGGACGATTCATTGGTTAAATTTTAATGGAACAATCAAAGAGCAGTTAATTCCCCAGCATGGGGTACCCTCAGTGGGCAATTACAGGGTTAGGAATGCTTTGTCTCTGCTTTGACCTGATCGGTGTAAAGTCCCTTGATGGTTTTCAATGTTTGTTAAATTGGCGACAGTCCGTACTTGGATATACCCTATTAGCCAAAAATAATAGACAGTTTGGTTGCCAGTTTTAATGTTCATATGTTGCAATCAGCAGGGTTTTTTTTTTCTTTTTATATCAGTGTTTCAGAGGTTATTCTCTGTTATCATCATCTTAAACTCACTCTTATTCTTATCAGTTATATTTAGTGGCAGATTGCAAGCTTTACTTATTATCTTGTTAAATCAGTAGGTGAAAGCCTTTCAAGGCATTTCTTTTTAAACATCTTTTATTAATGTTAATATGCCAGATGGGACAAATTAAAATGGTTCTGTTCTTCATGCTGCCACTACCCACAATTTTACCACATCGTTTGCTGGTTAAGGAAGCATATGAAAATGATAGGTACAGAACTTCTATTAAAAAAGTTCAGAAAATGACAGTAAAATTTCCAGTCTCTGGAAAATGTTCTGGATTTTATTGAGTTAAATTCATACATACAAAAATATGTCAATTCTGTGCATGCAGCTGGTTTGATCTTATTATAGCTGAGTTCAAGGCTGTCTTGATCAGAACAGTGTGGCAATATACGTTTTCTATACTCATATTGGGGGTCAAAAGAAAACTTCAATACCTTTATCATCACAATAGTAAGTGTTACTGGTGCTATTGCCCTGGTGATCTCTGTGGCATTATGTGTGGACACCAATAGTCCCACAGACCACACAGGAAATGAACCTTTCCATGGCCTTCTGGGTTGGATCCCTATGACAGACACATGTAAAACTGCCTTTGGAAGTCACCAGTGTATTATTGGATGATCTTTATTGGGTAGCATCATTAAATTTTGTTGATTGGTAAGGCACTTTGGGGACAAAACTCTTTGTTGTGTGGGTTTGTGTAGTACCCAACCACTAATGAAAGACAGAAATAATAGTACTTTTAGTAACAGCAACAGTTGAACTATAAAAACAAAATCAAGTAATTGACTGGCAGATGTCTCCTTTTTTCAGTCCTGCTGAAATGTCATTATGGGATAAATGGCTCCCTTCTCTGATTTCAGTGAGATTAGACTTTTATCACCAGGGATCCTTTATCCCAACAGCAGAATGGCAGAGTCTGTATATTTGTGCTTGTCCCTCTTGTGACTTTGTTGAATTCTTTTTATGATGCAATGTCCAGAAGCCCTGTGGGGCCTCCTTAGTTTGCATGGAGAGCCCAAGAATTTCTTTACACACTCCAGTGGTAACATCTGGTATTAAACCAGAAAATTGGGCCTCGATATAGTGAAATCTGTATGTTACAGATGTTTGGGTATTCCCTGTCAATAGTCAGTCCATGATATTTCCTGCACTGGATCAAATTTCACTTAGAGACTGAGAAGTTGAGAAGACAACATGTTAAATGAGTGTAGTTAAAGTCTGTAGAGAAAAGAGCTCTTTCTATGAGGGAAGTGTGGATAGTGTCTAGGGATTAGCTTGTCATCTAATTTTACCATAAATCTACTTCTAATATTAAAACCAATTCAGTTTCTTTATCTCTCAGTGCCAGCTAGAAGGATTTTAGTTTTCTCTAGCCACTGCTACTTCAGGCTGCATACTGAATCTGATGTGCATGAAAATCACTTAGAATTAATATACTAGAAAATTAAAGTAGTGCTGAAATATACTTAGCTATTAGAATTCAAGTAGGCAATGTTAGGATTTGCCCATTTAAAACATATCCATGTATTATAAATTGTGGTAAACAATTTGCATTTTTGTAACAGAACATAGTATTTTTTAACTTATGATGTGGCAATTTCAAGGCTGTTTTTCCCTGTAGTTTTCTTTGTGAGCAACAGCAGGGAAAAAACTCTCAAAACTGCTATACTTGCTATCTACTGGAGATAAATGATGTACATATAAATCCACATGCCTATATGATATATAAATATATATGTGTGTGTGTGTTTATGTACATGTGTGTACATGTAATTATATATATTGTGTCTAGTTATGTGCATCATCTTCCTTTTGTATGGTAAGGATTTTAACTAAACATAGGGTGCAAATCAAGGTTGAAGGAAACCACAAATATAACAGGATGACTGGAATTTTAAACAGGAGAGATTGTAACAGAGCAAGGTTCTGTGCAGGATTTGTGTTCACCACACGCTTCAGGACAGCAGCTGAAAGCATGAAAAGCAGACAAGAAGAGCAAAAGAAAGGCCTACCATACTTTTCTAGACTCCGTTAGCCACAGGACATTGTGACTTTCCCTGTATGGCATGTTCTTCTTAATGGAAGGTGAGCAAACGGGGAAATATCATCCATCTCAGGTAATATTTCAGACCCTGTACCTTTAATGAATAAGTGAACACAGTATTAGAACTGCTCTGAATGAAATAAAAAAATTATTTCTTTAGCATTTCTCCTCCAAAAATTTCCTCAAAATGTTTTGTTAATATTCAGGAAAAGCTTTCTTTCTTAATTCCTTTTTACTTTTTTTTTTCATTCCATATTAATTTGCTTCCATTAGAACAGGAGGTGAACTAGCAAAGTATCACAAAATGAATTTTTATGGTGAAGCAACCTACAAAGGTTTAGAAATACTAACAATTACGTAGCAATTCTTGTCAACCTCCACCAGTTCTGATTCATATCAAAGTATTTATCTGAGGAAATAGACTTACAGAACTTGTGAAATTTACTCGCCAGAGCCAGGTAAACAGTTCTACATTTAACTCTAGTTTGTGTTTTGCTGTAGAAATCTCTGGACATGTCACCACAAACTTCAAAAAAGAAGATAAGATATAAAACATTTACCATGCTGCTGATTGTTATCATGAACACGTAATATATGGTCATTTAACTAACATAATTTAACTTGCCTGTTTCATCATTAGAGACCCTAAATGATCTTGAAAGATGAGCTATCACATTGTTTCTGCACATTATATTATCTAGATGAAATGTAAAATATAAAAATGTTTCAGATTGAGCACAGGCCACTACTTAGGTATCCGAATGTTTGTACATTAAATATATATTACACCTGACACTGGAAACAGACATAGATGCATAGAAATTTCAGTCAGAGAAGAGTACCATGACCATCTAATCTGCCTAGAGGTGATGGCGTTTTACCACATAATCCATTCCTAAAATATGCAAGAGAGATGGTGAATATCTTTCAAAACATATTTTGACTCAGAAACATCATATGACAGTGAGAATTTCATTTGTTGTACCTATGATTAAATAACTGGAAAAGAAAATGCATCTTCTGCTCTGAACAGATTTTGGTGACAGGCGTCTTGTCATGTCTTTGCTGGATTGAAAAGCCCTTCCTGCCATTTTTTTGTATGGACTTTGCTCCTTAACCTTTTGTTTGTTAAGATGGGTAGACTGAGCTCCTTCAGCCTTTCTTCATGAGGCACGTTTACGTATGCTCATTTCTAAATGACAGCAGCACAGAAATTAATGTTTCTTCTAGGAATCCTCCCACTGAGGCAGACACATCTCAAAATTCAGCGCCTTAGCGGCTTGACTGCTATGACAGTACAGATGACTTAGGTTTTTGTTGGCTGAGAAGATCTATCTTAATTAAGATAAAAATAGCAAATTGCCTAAATATTGAGCACATGTAGAAGAATATATAAGTCAATGACTAATACATGCTTTTGAAAGCCTAGATTAATATTTAAAATGTTTCTTCAATTAAAATCAACACAAAATCTTGAACCTATAAATAACATGATTAGACCTTTGTTTTATTTTCTTTCCCCTCACTATATATTAATTTTTTTCCTGTTGTGGTTGTTTTTTTTTTTCATCATGGATATGCTTTGTTTGGCAAATTTTCTGGCAAATATAATTATATGATGCCCAGCACAGGGCTTGAGAAGACAGTGTTTGAGTGGGCATGGAGAGGTTCTGCACAGGGCTGACATGAAGACATCTCTGCAAAGGCTTGGGGACGGAGATTACCTCTGAGAAGTGTCACTTGCATAGGTTTGTATATTACCACAGGCCATAATGTGAGGAAGCTGTTATCTTTTGGCCTTAACAGCCTTGGGCTGTGCCTTTCCCTCTCTTCAGCCCACACCTCCTCACCTTATGCTTCACCAGTATTAAAGGCAGAGAGGTTTTCAACTGGTGTATGATTCAACCAAACTCAAACCCTTGAGTCTGGGCTTTGTAGTGCTGTTATAATATGAATGACAATTAAACAGGAAATCAGTGGGAGGAGTAAGAATAGCTAATGTCTTAACCAGTGAGAGAAATCTGGGAGGTGGACGGAGGTGGATGGAGTGGTGAGAGGAGTTATTATTACGAGCATTCAGCCTTTCTCATCATTTTCACATGTCCACTAAAAATATATCAAACAAATGGCTTCTAACTGTACTTGGAAGTGTGTGTGAGGGACAGGCTTGCACTTTTAAAGAATGTATCACTTCCAAGATTGTGAAACTGTTAGCTTCTCAGCAAGTTGTTTCCCTTATGCATAAATTCCACACATGCAATTATGAGGTGCCCAAAGCTTACACTTAGAAGGTGAATAGAATCCTACCTAATTTTTTTTTGCACAGGAGCTCACCAAAAACATATGGGGAATCAAAATAGTCTTCCTTCTTCTTTTCTATATTCATGGAAGGTAAACCAAAGCATTGCCCTTAATGTTTGTGATGACACAGTTGTTCTGCAAAGCAACAGGCTGTCTAAATCTGTGTGCGTTTTTTTCCAGTTTCAGTTCACAGAATTGTGAGTTTCATTTTGAGTTTCATATGAGCTAAGAAACTCAAAGCAAAACTCAGCTGGAACATTCTTTTCTCGGTTTATGGTGGAAGGTATGCAAAACCAGAGACAGACATAATTTTCACTCAAAATTAACTTGTTCCAGGTTTGAAATAAATTTAGCTTAAATTTAGCACTCAGGTTCAATAGAACTTTTCAGTGAACCTAATTTGACTTTTTTTTTTTTTTTTTTTTTTTTTTCTTTAGTATGATGAAACTACTCTGAAAGAAGACAGGCTGGGTTGTGATGTGTCTGTCAGCTTCATNTGACTTGGCAACATGCATATAAGAATAAAATTCACTTGTATAGAGTTTTTCTAATATGGCTGCTAAACATAACAATACATATGAGAGACAATTTTCATGTATATGGAGACAAGAACACATCTAAATATGTTTGTACTAGCTTGTTTTGTTCACTTTGAGGAACTGGGATTTTTCTGTTGTTTGGAACTCCACAATGCACATCCTTAATCCATATGCAAAAAAAATCCAGAAGGAATCCCTAATTTCATTGTCTTATTTTGCATAAACGATTTTTAAATCATGACTGTGGCATGAATCACTGTTGGGCTGCCTGCTTTCAGAATCCACTGAGCACAAATCAAACAAAGGTTTTCTATGCTACTGCTCTTTTGGTAAATTTGAAAGGATGCTGAAACTGGTATTCAGGGTCTTGGTTAGGAAGCAATTTTCCTCAGAACTTTTTTTTTTACCTTTTTACTTTTACCACTACTTTATAGAAATAAAAGCTTTTTAATATATGGATTTTCTACTTTGATCTGAATCTCGATGCTCTTGGTGGAATTAATCCCATTTTATACCAATACAAATTTCAGCGAGAATCAAATTCTAAGCCACCACATTTATACATAGAAATGA
This sequence comes from Aleadryas rufinucha, assembly GCA_013397815.1. NCBI lineage: Eukaryota > Metazoa > Chordata > Aves > Passeriformes > Aleadryas > Aleadryas rufinucha. The sequence continues at coordinate 274,708 of VZTH01005347.1, forward strand.
AACAGGGAGATTAACTAGGGAATAAAACCAGCACTTAATATACATACTAGATCTTTAATTGTGATGTAACACTGGGAAAAAAGGTTTAAATACAGAGACTGATGCATTTATGACTTCAGGGATACCTTTTTCTATCTCTTCTTATGCCTCTATTTAGTAGGATCCTTATTTACAAAAGACCTTTAGGAAAAACTTTTTATACCTGTACCTCAGCTTGCTCTGAGCTACAAAAATATATAAAATTTATAGAATAACCAGTTCTAAAAAAATCAGATTCAAAGAAAAAAAATAACAAAACATTTTGTTCCTTGACTATGTTCTTGGGAAAAAATCAAAGTTGACATATTTCTATGTGCATGTCCCTGTTTCAATGATTTTAGCAACTCTGAAATACCTAAGCAATATTAGGCACAGATGGCAACTCATAGAGCAACACTAGATTTCTAGAGGAATATGGAATTTCATCAGGGTCTGATGGAGGATCACATATCAAAGACTCATTCGGAGTTTCATAATACCTTGCAATGAAAGCTTAAAGCTCAGGTGGTAACATCAAGTTGTGTTTGAGTGTGCTAGCAGCCTGAAGTACTCTGAGAGTAGTCTACTGCCCAGTGTGGTCTCTAACACCCACAGCCCCAATGGTATCCAGTATCTCAGAGATCCCTTTCAGATTGGCCAAAACATTTAGCTTGTACAATGTAGTTAAAGAGAGAAAACAAGACAAAGGTCAAAAAATCAATGCCTCCCCCCAAAACAAACCAACAAAAAACCCCAAACAACCCAAAAAACCCAAACCAACAATCCAAACACCCCCCCAAACCCCAAACAAGCAATCCAAACAACCCAAGCCAAAATAAAATAAAAAATAAATTAGAATATAGCAACACCAGTGAAGGTGTTTTGACAGTGCTGCTAGGGAAGAGAGCTGATTTCAGGTCCCCACAATCCATGCTGGTGAAGACTTGAAGCCTGTGGAAGCAGTGCACTGAGTATCTGACAGAAAGTGCACTCTCCTAGCACTATTTCGCCAATAATTGGAGCAGATTGGCAGAACGAGCCGAGCAAAATCAGGCAGATCCTCTGGGTGCACAAGCATATGTGTATCAGAATGACAGGCTCCAATAAACCCTAAATAATCAATATCCACTAATTCTTAATTATCTCATTCTGCTGATGTAGTATGAGAGATATATCAAGAAACTGCCATCCACATGCATTCATTAGGAATTCAGATTTAGTAGCTGGTGGTGATGTTAGGATAATTAGCAGCAAAAAAAAAGGAAGAAATGTTGGTTGCTATAGCAACCTGTTCATCATGATCTACAGCATAAACACCCAGCTTAATTTACAAGATGCCAGGTAGATATATGCTTGGCTGACTGGGGTACACACAGACACCACCTTATTTGCTTTTATTAAGGTTTAATCATCAACATTAGAGCTTTCAAAGTATGTGTGCTATCACTGCCAATCACAGAGGAGCTAGATGCTTTTAGGGGCAAATCCACCAGCACAGTCTCTTTGCACCTCTATCTGCTCTACAGGGAAGGAGGAGGAAGAATAATATTCCTCCAGACACACTCTGAAGCCACAGCAGTGGCCCTGGGGCTGAGATCACTCCTATAACCTATCTGTGTGGCAAAAGTCATATTCTCCCTCTGTAGAAAGCCAGACCCAGTTCCATGAATCTTAATGATATTTTTCCCTAGAAAACTCTTGGTAAAAGAACCCTGTCCATGAAGCAGCCTTTGGTGGTGTTCAGTGGGACATGATGTACAAGTGAGGATGCCTGTCTTCCTGGGGTTACACACTTTGCATAACCCAAGGTTCCATAAAGCCACTGCCCTATTGAAAAAGTGCATTGTTTTTGGTAAAACTGTAAAATAGATATTCGAATCACTGGAGGTAGTGGGAGAAGGAGCCAACATCATGCCATGATGAAGTGTGGAAAAAACCCAAAGGAAACATGAAGGGAGGAGAATCAGTGCGCACCGGATGACTAAAGCAGAGCTGTCCCTCCAAAGTAGTACTTTAATAACGGTAAAATTTATAGACATATTTTGAATAACACAGACAAAAACAGCCAGAGACTCTCTGTCACTACTGTTCTCCTGCTAGTGAGCAAAACCTTCATATCCTAGCCTCTTGTTACCAGTTTACAGAAAAAAAACTTTCTGCTTTCATGCTGCAAAGTTTTGAGTAGATTTCCCCAGAACTGGCATCTTTTGGATACTTTGGGTACTAGTTGGACATTGCATCAACAACCTGGCCTCCCAATTACACATATGTGTTTCTGCTGCTGGTCTGGACCACCAGTGCATGCCTCTGCCTCCCCTGGCACCTTGAAGCTGTTTGTGCAGCTGTGTGGAGAGACATATTGTGGAACTGGTTCAGCTGCATAACTGTGAGGCTGCTCAGAGCTGGGGCTGAAGGATCACACGTGGAGCCTCAGAGGCTTTGGGTAGGATGACTTAACGGAATTGAGCAGCATTTCTAGAAGATATGTTGGAGTCAAAACTCTTTTTCTTGACCCTTTAGTTCTCACTTCCACCTGTCCATCCACAGGAGTTACGTACAGTCCTTCCTTTCAGGGTTTGTTTTCTGACACACTCCTAGAGCTTACCAAGCTCTAGTCAGCTAAGGGCATCAGAGAATATTTTCAACCAGCCAGGAGAGATATAGATGATAAAAAAGGAAGGACATCCATGTACAAATGAAGAATAAAATGAGTGAACAGTAGAATAAGTAGGTAAATATCATCTAACTGTAAAAAGAAAAAAACGGAAAACAAAAAGAACTTTTTTTCCTGAGTCATCTTTATCTTACAAAGCACAAGGCTCACTCTGCAATGCCCCCAAAGCTGCTGACCCCTACACTGCAATTCGACCATGTCAAAATGAAGGACATTTTTGCCTTTCATTTTTGCCAAAAGCCTTACAATTTAAAGACAAAAGGCACCGTGGGACAAGAAAAACCAACAAACCAAAAGCCAGCAAACAATAACTACACAAAGAAGATCTGATTGGCTGTGATCGTCTTTCCTTTCTAGGAGCCACTATAGCAATGTAGGACCTCCAAGCAACATATTGCATATTCCCACCTGAGTTGCTGAAAAAAATGCCATATACAGAAAAGCCATCTTTGTAGAAATATGTAAATGGGTATATCTGTCCAGAAAAAGCAGTTTGACGTATTATGCTGGCCACAGTTTACTTTATCTGTCCATGTATTGTGTAATATTGACTGGGTCTATTTTTTTCTGGCTATTCTGAAGTAAATAAATCAAGACTCAACATATGTCTTAAAACTGCTATGGTTTATTTATAAGGAGAAAGACAAGCCATCAAACTATCCACAGGAATTAAAAAAAATCATCATAGAGTCAAAGTCTTTACTCTCTTTCCATTCATATAATTTTGGTTTTGGCTTAACACTTAACACAATAATTAGTTCAAAAGAATATGCTTTGCATTCAAAGTAAACAATGGTTGTTAAACAAAGACTTTTAATTTTTCTTTTCCTGCCCTCTGTCATTTTATTTCCTTATCCCAAAGCTCTGCTCAAATGACATTATGCCCACTCCAGAAACAGAAACTGCTTTTCTAATTCAGCTTTTTTGAAAAACAGCCAGTTCCAGTCATTCTATTTCAAGTCTTAGCCTCTAAAGTTTTTCAAACATTTTACTATTTTAAATGGATTTTTAAATTAGATTTTAAAAACGGGGAATTATAAAAAAATAAATATAATTAAAAAGTAATGTGTTCTGGTTTGGAAAATTAAAATAAAATGGATGCAGCTTACAGAAAGTCAAGGAATGCTTCTCAAACCCTGGTTCTAAACTGAGTCAGATTCATATTACAAAAGTGGGTTTGATACTTTCTGTTTAATTAATAGTAGAACCTAGTCCACAAGACACACTCATCCCCTTAACTGGGAAACATATTACTTAGTTCTTTATTTAGTATTTCATAAACATTGGGCCAATTTCATCTTTGGGGTAGCTTCATTGAAACCAATGAAAAAAGCCAAATATCTAATTAACTGCAAAACTTTGGCAAGTATGCAAGTATTTGGCAAGAAAATATATATTCATCAAACAGCGCTGTGCATATAACGAATTACAGAATTATGTGATAAACTGCTTTTATTATGCCAATAAAACTTTTAGAAATAATTTAGCTCTAAACAAAGTTTCATTTTTTGGGGAAGAGATGACACAGACACCTGCCTTATTATGGCTTTGACATCTGTACGAACAAAATAATTTCTGAGGCCTCTGGTAGAATATTTCCATGCTATGAGATCAATTTAGCTGCAAGTACACCACTAATTTGAATCCAACCCCTATAAAAGTCAGTAAAAGTATTTATGATTTCTTTCCTCATGGTATAGATGACTACAAACAGAACAAACCTCTACCACAACAATTTTTAGAAATGCTGCTATAATTGAATAATGGTAATAGAATACCTGTATATACTTAATGACTGAAAGGATATAACTAAAAAGTAGTGTATATAATGAAAATGGTTTTGCTAGACTATGTTATATCACTGCATGGCAAACTGCTGTCTTTCCTAAAAGAAAATTCTTTCTTCAGCATGTCTACCACTACCCTTCAAGACCAACATTTTGAAGCAGACTTCACAGGCACACCAAAAAAGCTGCTCAGAACTATGAGACTGTACATGAGAAACTGCAAACTGAGCCATGGGGAAATTCTTGCAAAGTTGCTATTCCCCCACCACACAAAAACTGCAATTGCTATTGAAAACAGACAAACTGTGGGCAAAAATACTTGCCTTTCCTGAGATCTGACCTGCTGAACAGCTGACTTATTTAAAAAACTAAATGCGATAGTAAATATTGTAATAGAAACCCCTTCACATTTATATGTACTAATAAATCTTCTGCATTCAGACAGACAACACATTCTGTGGTTACTTGTTTCAAAAGACTAGTGAAAAGAAAACATATACATTAAAAATATTAGAAGAGGTTTTCCTCCTTTAAACATTTGACATAAATATTTAACAATATTTATTTCCCAACTCATTATTTTAAATAATTTGTGAGTATTTAGGAACAAACTCTTAGTATATTGCCTTAGATTTATTGTGGGCTTTATTCTGGACCATATTCAGTTATTTTAAAATATTGTTCTTGTGCATGAACATAACCTCGTACTGCTCAAAAGACTGACTCACATACAGACGAGATGGCAGAATCCATGTACTGGAAATAAATCAGGCTCCAAAGGGTCTTTCCATTGTACTACTCAGGTCTATCAAAGAAAACCTTCTTGTACAACAGGCAGTTATTTTATTTCCAGTCACCACAAAGAAATACTGTGGGATATAGAAAATCACTATTGCTGATAGATATGTGAGATTTTCATCTCCTCTGCCATACAGTGAGGAGTCATTCCAAGGGATTACTTGGAATTACAAACACCTGCCATTATTTCCATGGGTTTTTTGGAACTCTTCAGTAGGGAAGAGACTGAAAATGTCTGCTTGTATTTGCCTGCAGCGCACTTGTAGAGTATGTGTGTGCAGAGGATCCAAACCAGTGAAGTGAGTTTTGTGCACATTTCTTGTGAATGCTCTTCTGTCCCCTATTAGTCTCATGCAGCTACTGGCAGGGTTTGGAGTTGTCTCTAGCAGGGAACAGGGAGCTGTGCATTTCCTCAACTTTTAGGACAGGGCTTGCGCTTCTTCATCAAGCACAAGTAAAATAGGGATAAGCGGGCTCAGCAGGTACATCTTCATCTTCAAAGGCATCTCTTCAACACCCAGCCACTAGATAGGTCATTGTGGGAGCTGTGGGTGAGATGAGATTATTACATCAAAGATGCTCAGGTGATATGATCTTATCATCTCTTGTAAGTGATGTAGCTGGGCGGTAGCTCTGAAAACCCTCACAGAAGTCATAGATTAGAGAATAAGTTACTGCGATGTCATTTTAGTATGGTTTTTGTCTTCCCAGACATTATTTGCCATAAAACAGTAGATTTTTTTTGTTTGATTGTGTCCTAGGATATATTCATTTAAGCTTGCTAGATATTTTTTCCTATTTAAATTCCAAAGTAGTGCAAAAATTAATATCAATATTTTTGCAGTAGTAACTTTCTTAGCATACAGATTCCAATATTGAGTGTACATGCTGCAACTACGGTATCTTTAAAACTTATTGCACAAAAGTAACTGATAATGATTTAAACATCAGAAATCATGTTGATGATGCACAGAAAACAAAACCAAAGTAGGAAAAAAACCCAAATCCCTAATAGAGAAATAAAAAATAGAAATGATAGGTTAGATCATATAGACCCTAAAGGTCCTTGTGTCAAGTCTGTCAGGAACCACGCACCCTGTGTTTCAGTATTTTCTCACAGAGTTAAAAATAATCTGCTGTATTGAGTGGCTCCCTGCCTCTTGGTCTGAACTGTGTCTGCGCTGTGGGTTTCAGGCAAGGGTCTCTACCTGGTCCTGCTATTGAAAAACATGGTAGTAGCTAGTTTGCTGTTAGTAAGGAGGAATTCGAATGGCAAGTGACATTTAGGACAGATGGGAGTAGAATTGCAGCAGTCCACAAATTATGTATCATTTTGAAACACATGTTTCTTACTGGTACTCCAGACAGCAGAATCAACTGCTCATTCTTTCCTCATTCTTCTGTTGATTTGTTTTTTTCATTGTTAGAATCAGCACCCATAGCCAAATTTGCTTTTTATTCAGTTAAATTGGGCAAGTATTCACCTTACAATTAAACACTTTTTAAAATTCAGTTTAAATAATGCATTTTGTGCATAACAAGTGATTAAACATTAGGGTCTAGTTCTGAGTTCTTTGTTCTTTCATCTAAATGATAGCAATTAAGGTGTTTGTCGGCAAAGAGACAAACAGTTTCTTACTCAACCATTCCTCATACTTTTCTTCCTCCTGGCTGAAATCTTAATTCCATCTTTACAATATTTGAAGTTTTAGCTAATAGCATACAGTATCTAGAGACTGTGCCTCACGGAGCAATTTTGAAAATAATAACAGAGAGGAAAAATAGAATGTTATCTAGGGCAGATAATGTGCATTTCATCAACATGGAATGTACCTAGCAAGTTGCAGATCTGTACAAATAAGGAAACGATAATAGTAAGACTGATAATAACAAAATCAATAATGAGATTGAGTTTGAGTCCAAATATCTATATTTTGAATTGATAGAGAAAGCAAGAAATATTCTTTCCCAGTTTGTAATTGTGATATTTCATACACACAGTCCCTCTTTTCAACAATCCTAGGCTTTGACCAGAGTGGTTCTGTAGCCCTCTCCTCAACAGGAGACTTATGGTGTTACATTTTTTAATGAAGGACAAATACAAATGTTCTAAGACTAGAAGTAATTTTCAAAATTATACATGAGAGGCATACACAAATCTCATTCACAAGCAGGAATTTATACAGTATCACCCATGCACCACTTTGAAATGAAACTAACTTAAGTACCTTGCTTTTCCTTCTTTATTTTCTTTGACATTTTCCTACTGCTTACTTTAAAGTTCATGTATGAAAAACAAAATATCAAAAGGTTTTCTTTTGTATAAGATTCATCTGTGTCAGATCAGCTACAACTGAGCATTCATGTCCCAAGCTGATTTTGTATTTGATGAATCCATGTTAAAGTCTTGTAGACAAACTTACTCAGAGGCAATAGAGAATTTAACAAATTCCTTCACCCACACCACCATCAGCTATTACAATGCCATGGGCTAAGCCAGACTACTGAGTAATTTGAACTTTGACAAGCAGGCAGACAAATTATCAAGTGTAGTCTTAGCTGCAATCTCAAAGTTATTTGCATACTAGGAAAGTTGTGTGGTGGCTGTGAGGATGGCAACCTGTATTTCTTTATTTAGCTTTCATGCTAAATAAGTAATAATATTAATTTTTCAATCATTCATAGCTTCCACCTTTTTACAGTATATACTTTGTACAAAAAGCGCAGTGATACTTTCTAAGTTTTTCCTTCTATTACGGACTATAAATTAACATTGTCTTGCCTGCATCTCAGACCTGTTTTCAGTAGCTGTGACCCTTGCACAAAATTCTAGATAGACAATGCTCAGTCATCAAAACCTTTCAGACAGAAACTCTTCATATCTGGGAACTTGCATGAGTGAAAAGCTCTCACATTCCCTGATGTAACTAAACATAGTCAAGTAGTGTCATGCTTGCACTGGGTACTGGCATAAAGTAAAAAAAGAAAAAACACCCCAAATACTCAAAATCTTCATATGAGAGGCCCAAGGATCTGGGGAGATCAAAGGACCTTTTTTGCCTTAGTGGGCCAGAAAGGGTATTTTAGTGAAAATGTCCCTAGTATTTGTAGAAATGCATTTTATATGTGGAGGTGGCCAGCAGTACTTGTAATGCCACATTTTATTTGTTGCAGCCAATGGGCTGAAATGAAACATAACCTTTCTCTCTAAATTTTCTCTATCAGAAAAACCAGAAATGTAAAGAATTCAACTGTCTTGAACAGACGTCTGCCAGTCTCCATTAAAAAAATAGCTTGTCTGCTGCCGGCGAAAAACTACCCATAGGAAGCTATAGTCTTGTCAAGACCTAGAGAGGGGTCTTACTGCTCTCATTGGGGAAAAATAAAACAAAACCAGCCAATGAGGGAAAAGGGCTTACACCTGGTTTTAGCATATCTAAAGTTAGGTTCTGGTATTTTCCTGTGGAGTCACTGGGAAAAGTAGTAGATAGATATAACGGAGTGCTTAATCCATCACTTTTCATGAGTAATAAATGCATAAAATAGACAGAAAGAAAGAAAAGAACCCTAAACTCACCAAAAAAAAAAAAAAAAAAAAAAAAAAAAAAAAAAAAAAAACCCAAACAAACAAAAAAAAAAAAAAAAAAAAAAAAAATCAGAAAAGTCAGCACTGATGAAGAGAAGCCATTAGAGAACTAAAGCCTAGTTGCAACTTCTATCTGAGCCTTACAGTGCTTTTCCCTCTAACGTCTGTAAAAAACAGGAAAAAAGGGCTCTTCCACCAGCCTGTGAAATACAATTTTTATTAACATATAATTTTTATTAACATACCATATGATGAATGTCAAATTGGATCAATCAGCAATAAAGTGTATGTCTGATACCATTGGCAAGCTGAATTAATAATTTATGTTATTACGTATTTTTTTGAGAAGTAGATAAATATCACATCAAGAAATGAAAAAAGAGTATGAAGAAAGGGAAGGAGAAAAAAAAAGGGAAGCTGTTTTTGAAGCCTGTAAAGGCAAACGGAACAAAATAACTGAAAGCACTCTTGACATGCACAGAAGCAGCATTTCTCAACAGGAAAAAGTGTAAAATTCAGTGAGTCAGAAACTTTGTAATGAGAGTTAGGTTTTGCATATATCTCATTATTTTGTATGTAAAACAGTCCTGTAAAACAACATGAAATACCCACAGTTTCACCTAACAAGTAACATGCCTCTTCAAATCTTAAATTATCACACTGGCCATCTTTCAGTATCTTAAATCGCACTTGGTATCACTACACTGAGTAGTGACGGAAAGTCCAAGGGCAAATGGTTTTCCTCTTCCATACTTTTTCCAGGCTGGACTTATATTATGCAATCACTCAACACTTGTCCCCTAACCACCAACAGCTGTTGAAAGCATTTAAGTATTAAAATAGGAAAACTGAGTTGGTCATAAATTCTTTTCATTTCTTTTCTTTTTCAAGAACACTAAAGATAAATTTCCAGCAAAAAAAAAATCCTTGCTGCCCTTAGTGTAAGCTTCATTTTGACACAGAGCAGAGGGTTGTTAACTAGAATGAAAAATATCTGGCAATTGCTTCATTTTCCATCTGATATTGTCACCCTTAGTAGTTGCATATTATAAAAAAACCAGAACTGCCCTAAGGATCATAGCCTAAGAAGAGGAAATCATACTTTGCCTCTTCTACAACTCCCAGTAATTTCAGAGAAAGTTCCTATGAATATTTCTATTACATCCTGCATAGCATCCACACACTGGTTTAAATAAAGGCGAATATGGAAAAAAACCCTCAACAACTGAGGCAGAAATCTCCAGAAATCCACTTTTCACCAAAATAACAATATGTAAAAAATTGAAATGGAATAAAGATGAAAATTGGAGGAAATACCATTTTTCTGTAATGTTTTCCTCTTAGCATTTGAAGATCCTACAGAGGCTGCAGATAGCAAAGTGGAGTGAAGGAGAGGCACAGATGTGCCAAATCTGAAACGCATTTTGAGCAGAATATTAATTGAGTAAACAAGAGTCCTGGTGAAACTAGCAGATGAGTTGCACAAAAATTTCATAATCTCAGACACAATTAGAGGTTGTACCTCAGTCAGAAATGCTGGATGTAGAAACAGACAGGATTTTGTGAGAAGAAATTCTGGATCTTTCATATTTCCTTTTTTTTTTTTTTTTTTTAAATTTATTTTATGCTTCTAGATATTCTCAGCATACAATGAGGAAGCTGGTGGGACTACTGTGAGAAACTTGAGAGGATTTATTCTATGGCAAAAAAAGCCATGAAGGAGAGTCTTACCTTTGCAGAATCTTAGTGGTGGGATATAAATGCAAACCCAAATGAATGCTGGTCCATAACAGGGATCCATCCATACGGCCACCATACATGAAAAGTAGTATGACAAGAAGGAAAATTCTCTGCCTGCAAATGCATTTCAGATACTAAAATCATGTCAACCAGGGTAACAAAGTAAAGTCAACAATCACAATGTTAAATGATTTTTTAATGAGCCTATATGTCTCTTACTTCACCTACAGGCCCAGTTAATATTTTTACAACAAATGATTGATTTTAGGAAATGCTCAGGTGCAGAGGTAGAAATATGATCTACAGCCACACAGACAGGGACAGAGAAAAAACTGTGATGTACTTGATGCTGGTATAGCATCTTGGTTACAGATGTGTAAGCTTATCTATTTAAAAGAGTCATCAGGTGAATAAATTATGCTGAATCTCTGCTCCACTTTTTCCTTACAAATCATCTGATATCCTTTTAAAAGCTAATTATCCTTGTTAATTACTTTTGAATCCAAAGATTGCATCAAAGTCATTGAACTTATTACTTTTTAATTTGTTCATGTGGGTATTGTCGCTTAGGTCTGAAACGGCAGGAGCAGCCCCCCTTGCTCCCCAGGAAGCTCTGCTTGGCTGGTTTCCAGCCTTGCAGTTGTCAGGACTGGGGGAGAAGCGAGAAACCCTCTTTCTCTCTGCAAATCCGACATAAAGATCTTCCCACAGTAGCAGACCCTGGCCTTCAAGGGCGTTGCAGACTCCTGATATGCTCCTGCAGCAAGGGCTGCTCCCAGCTGGTGCAACTCATCCTGCTGTACTTAGCATGTCCCTGACATGTCCTCCTTAGCATCCAAAAGAGAGCCACGCAGAAAACTAGCCAGGATCAGTTATCATGTTTGTGAACAATATATACCTGGGAGGAGCAATGTCACAACTCATGTCAGACCATCCCTTTGAGTGAGTGTGTCTTGCTGGTTTTCCTATTTACCTACTTCAGACCTCTTACAAGCATGGACAATGGAAGAAGTCACATTGAGAAGGCTAGACTGGTGAAATCCCACCTCTCAGTAGAGGCATGCAGATAGCATGGCTGCCCTGGAAGGGCCAAATTCAGGCTGTGTCTGTTTGCCTCCCTGTCTGGGTGGATCGGAGGCACAGAGTGCACAACCTTTGCTTTCACTCTCTTCATTGAGGGGTCAGACCTGACAGCCTGGCTCATGTTTGATTGCACCTGATTGCAAAAGGAGCCACCATGTAGAAACAACACAGAGGTTGCAACCTGATTATGCAGAAAAGTAACAAGAGAAATATATGTTTTATGAAAATCACTGTGTACAAAAATAAGGCTTTGGAAGGTGGAGAAAGTGCTCCCAAAGGCAACAGAGTTGTCATTTTCTCACAAAGGCTGTCTGGATTTCTCTTTATAGCTGGTACTTAAGTCATGCTTTTCTGTATTCTCAATCAAAAATTACTAGATTTTACTAAGTATGTGGTCTAAAGTTGGGATTTTTTACTAAGAATTTATACTATTATTTCTTTTTACTAAATATTGCCGTATTAAAAGCCCCCTACATAACACATTTATGCTTAATTCCCTGAGAATATTGCATAGCACAGAGCTGGAACATGGACAGAGTATTGAAGTGGGTGAGTAGCCAAAAAAGCAAATGTGTTCTGAGGTTCAGGGCCTCAGAGGCCTGCAGATGAGGAAAAGGAGGATGACTGTGGTCTGATGCAGCAGGCACACCTTCCATCAACTTGCCCAGAGACAGGTAGCATGTTGGGGAGTGGAGGGTTGTCTTCTCTGTCCCTTGGCTCCTGCCTGACCATCCCGATTCTTCAGGAGCATGATTCCTTCTGGAGTAAGGAAGCAAGAGCACTGAGAAAGACTTTCTTTCCCCCACTCTTATATGTCTCTCAGGACCACATGGATACTTCCTAGGTGAAAGAGGCTTTACTTGGTAAGTAGAAAAGACACCTGACTATACATTGTTTTCTTCTTTCTGTTCAGTTCCCCTCTAAAGGACTGTGACCATACTTTGCCTGGAACTATGCCAATAACATCCTAAACCATCTCTTACCCTCCTTTCCCATCAGACACATTAATTCTTTTAAGCAGCTGATGTTAAACGTGCCAGTCAGTATGTGGGGAAAGAGGCTAATTTTTCTCTTGAGATGAGGACCTGATCTGAAAAAAAGACGCAAACAGGCAATTCTCATTTGATTTCAACGGGATTTAGTGTAAAACTGGAGTTAGACTCAGTATCTACCTCTGGGACTGAGCGACTTCAGAGACACCCACCAGGATAATGTAACAAAAAACCCCAGCAAAGTGTTTGAGAAAATTGGTAGCCTTTAAAAGAAGAATGAGGAATGATAGTGATGCTGTGATACACATAGCTAGGCCAAACTTGAGTTGACAGGAACCTGAAAGGGTTTCAATAAAAGAGAAATTCATAAGGGCATATAGAGGGGCAGAAGAGCAAATATACAGAAATGAGGACTTGCCTTCTCCCACCTTCCAGAACACGAATTCATGCCATAAAATCCTTAAAGAAAGGAAAAAAAACAAACAGCCAAAACCATTTTAAAATTAGGAGGTTGATTTGGAACTAATTCTACTACTCTCAGAAACAAGATATTTTTCTCGGCAAGTGTCTTCCTTAAGAAGGATTACTAATGAATGCAGATAGTATTTTATAGAAAATGAAGAGGATCTGAATTGTGTGTCAGATACAGAATAATTGTCATATTCATCCCAATCCCATTTGAGCCAGTAAGAATTTTACCATTGATTTCAGTGGGAGCAAGGTCTTCAAGTGCAGCAAGAGGAATCCCTTGAAAGCAGACAAGAAGGCACAGAAGTTTTTCAATGCCAAGGCCAAACATTAAGCTGGAAGATCTTTCTAGCCAAAGGCTCTAAGTGTTTTTATTTGATGCCACTTTTGAACTGCAGGCAGCAGTTCTGGTCAGCTGGGGCCAACATGCTCACCATCCTTGGGTTCATTCAGATGTAGCCCCAAGGCAGATATTTCTTGCATGAGACTCTTCAATTGTAGAAATTCATCCCAGAGGAGAGCCACTGGAATCTCTCAGTCATTGCCCTCAGTGCCTGCTGCTAGTCTCATTTATTTGGGCTGGTGTATTCTATTCCTTTCTTACTATTTCCTGTCAAACTTTCTGCCTGGTCCATTTTTCTTACAACTTGGTGGTAAGGCAATCTGGGTAGCGGTTACTTATTTTTCCCTATATTCACTACAGTTTGCTTAGCCTTTTTTAGTAAGTTGGGCTGGGGCAGGTCTGTTCTATACTTCTGATTCAACAGAGTACAGACATACTGCAGCAAACTACTTATGATAACTTCACTGCATGAATATTAATGTCAATAGCATGGATCACCAAAACGTAAATTAAGAGCCAATGTAAATTTTTACATAAAGTCAATTTTGTCTTTCAGGTTCCAAATGTTTTGTTTACTTTTTTTCCCACTTGCCTTCATTTTTGTGTCTCAGAAAGACTCCAAATTGCCATCATAGAATGGCAGAGAATGATCTCACAATATAGACGGTATTGCCAAAAAAAAAAAAAAAAA
>VZTH01005347.1:288903-316613 GCA_013397815.1 Aleadryas rufinucha
AAAAAAAAAAAAGTGAAGTTCTCAGCTTGTATTTGGAAAAGCAACCAACCGAGATTGCTCAGGGAAGTTACCATTTTCTTGGATTTGAATAGAATATATGAACAGGGTTTGTACTCTAGAATTCGCACCCCAAAATTAAAAAATGGCAAATTTAAGTCAAACAAAATATGTATATTTTGAGCACTCTTTCTTTATTTATACTGATAAGTTAACAAAGTGAAAATGGACAGGGAGACTTATTCACTATGTTGGTATTTTAGATTACCATGCAATCTTTTTAATGATATCTGTTTACCATTTCTAAGATAAAATGATAGCCATGTCATACTGTGATGGGACAAGTATGGCAGCTATTTTCCAGCCAAGTTTGACTGTCACAAGTGTCTCTGTAAATCCCCCACAACATATATTTTTTAATGAATTGAACTAATATAATGTAATTTTAGATAATCATTGATTTAAGCTGAACTCACAAAGTAATTTCATCTTTTAAGGAGGTACATTAGGTATAGTCAACAAAAAAAGCTGCTGTCAAACTTTTTGAAGCCTTATTCTTTGTCTGTTAGACTCCATTCATCCTAAGAATAGTATACTAATCATTTCTGCCTGCAGAAACACTTGAGGATTTGATTCTTAAAGAAAATGAATAAAAGAAAAGCAAAATATCTGGTATTTTCTTCTACTGAGTTCACTCAGGACTGGTTTTCCATGTTTAGGTCTAGGTTTAGCTTTCAATGAAGTCAGAGATTTCTCAAAAGTCATCAAATTAAGTGTTAGTGTTATTATGATTGATAACACAATCACTTCAGGAGCTGTAGACAAACAACACAAGCATCCTGCTTAGAGGAGGCTCTGCCTTTTCATGACTGGCTGGGGTGCACCAGGCCCAGCATCATCAGCCAGGCAAGGGAGGGGATTATCCCACTCTGCTCTGCACTAGGGCGGCTTCACCTTGAGTGCTTGGGGCAGTTTTGGGCACTGCAATATAAGAAAGACATTAAGCTATTATAGAGCATCCAAAGGAGGGCCATGAGGATGATGAAGGGTCTGGAGGGGAAGCCATACAAGGAGTGGCTGAGGTCAGTTGGTCTGTTCAGCCTGGAGAAGAGGAGACTGAGGGGAGACCTCACTGTAGTCCACAACTTCCTCATGAGGAGGGGCAGATACTGATCTCTTCACTCTCATGACCAGTGACAAGACTTGAGGAAATGGTCTGAAGCTTAATTGGGAGAGGTTTTGGTGTGGATATCAGAAAAAGGTTTTTCACCCAGAGGGTGGTGGGGCACTGGAACAGGTTCTCCAGGGCAGTGATCAGAGCAGCAAGCCTGAAAGAATTCAAGAAACATTTGGACAATATTCTTGGACATATATTGTGATTCTTGGGGTGTCCTGTGCAGGGCCAGGAGTTGGACTTTGATGACCCTTTTGAGTCCCTTTCAACTCAGCATATTCTGTGACAGCTCGATGATTCTAAGAAAATTTCTTTCCTCGTTTGAGTGCAGAGACCACATTTATAAGGACTTCCAATATAGCAAACCAACAGTTCTTTCTCTCCTTCCCAGCACTCAGCATCCTTTGTCATGAATGAGTATGAAATGCAATCTGAATTCATGAGGCAGAATTCATGAAGCAGGCCTGAACCAGGTCGTGTGCCAAAACAATCTGAAAGACATGGAATGAATGCTTTACTTTTCTACTGTTGCCTATTCCAAGCCATTTCATCCCTCTCTGCCTCATTTCCCCACTGAGAAACATAGAGAATATTTCTCCTTCCTTTCTGCTCCTTGACCCACGGTTCCTTGTCTCTCTAAACTACTAAGACCTTTCAGCAACAAGGGATGTTCCCTCTGTTTTCCAGTTTCAAAAACTCCCCTTATTATAATGCTATTGATGTCATTCATTTCACAGCAGATTTTATTTATTTATACATAATTACATATTTTTTTCACAAATACTGCTATTTATGGATACTAATACTAAGGCTGACGTTTCAGGATCTGGTTCACTATTCTTCTTCTGTTCTCCTAATCTAAAGTTTAGAGAAAACAGCACATAATACCTTTGCACGTTTAGCTCACAAATGAGCCAATCAAACCTTTTGAAATAGTAATAAGTATTGCTAATAAGACTGAACATATAAAACATTTTCCCAGTGGGACACTGTGTGTTTCTGTACATTAAAAACATTATATAAAAAAAATCTCAACAAAAATATTTTTATAGCAACAACCTCTTTAAAACATAAAGAACAAAAAACCCCAAATCCATAGTTCAGCCACACTGAAGGCCTAAACCCATTGAAAAGAAAAATGTCCAGAAGCTTGGAGTCAAGGATTGGACCATAGTCTCCTTGAAATAATTGGAAATATTTTCACAGAGCAAAACACTGGCTAGTGTCCTCCCAGGTGATGGCTCTGTCTCTGTTGTGGAAGGTTCCTATCAGGTGTAGCACATTCAACTCTCACCAGATTTTGCGGCTATGGGCCCCACAGCAGCTACAGGCTCTCATCGTCACTGATGGAAGGCTCTGAGCATGCCCACTGGGCATAGAAATCTTTCATTTTCCAGACTTTCGATGAGTGAGCTGTCTCTTCTGCAAAATCAGACTGGGATCATAATGACAGGAAACTTTGCCAGATGTTGGAGAAGAGTCGTGAGATATATGTGTGTCCAAATAATATGATGAGGGAGGACTAAAATAACTCACTCCTTGTGCCTGGAGCTGGGAAAACCAAAAAGGGAATTAAATGCAGGAGGGATCAAAAGAGAAGTTCAGTCAGCCCTATACTCGGAGGGTAAAAGTTTGTTAAATTGTATAACATCTTCAGTTTGCAGGACTTGACACAGTTACTGCACTGGTGTCACAGCCACTGCCACAAACCAGTATGTCCTTTACATGGCTGGTTTCAGTACTGCTTTTTGCACCGAGAGCCACGAGCTGAATTTGCTGAAGCACAGCTTATGCTTCAGAGGAAAATAGCTGGTTTGGTTAGGAAAACAGACTGATTACACAAAGCTCCTAAAGTTGGGAGGTTATTTGGTACATGTATTTTAGTGATGGGATAGGATGCAAAGAGAAGACATTCTCAAAATTATACATCCAGTGAGGTGGTATGGCTTGAAAATGATTAGCTGGTAGAAGATTAATCACAACTATTATAAGGAGGTTTAATAATTCATGCTGGAGCTTAAATGTAATATTTGTGCAAAGAGAGGCACTGAAGCTGCAGCGTGATTAACTTTCTTGATATGTTTCAAAAGCTTTTTGATGAGTTGAGTTGTTTCTACTAGATCCGTAAGTCTTTGGAAATCTCCCAGAAACAGGAATGACGTCCTGATTTGAAGCTTATCTTTTCATTAAATAATCACCTTATAAACCTCACAAAACCTCAGCAAATAAGATTTTGTTTCAGGACATCTGGATGACTAGACAGTGTTGGTTTCAGTAGGATTTTATTATTATTACTATTACGATTACTATTATTATTATTATTTTAATTTTTATTATTATTACTACTACAATTATTATTAGCCTGTTACATAAGGAGAAAATTGTGATATCAGGTGCTGATTTAAGTTGTTACCAAAAGTTCGGTAAAATAAAAAAACTCCTTGACACCAATGTGACATTAAGAAGCAAGGATTCTTTATTCAGCTGGATGCACACGGGATAGCTCCTCCCAAAAGCTGTGCATACTGGGTACAGGAAAGTTTCTGTTTATATACTGTATTCTACACACATGTTCATTGATTGTCCCAGACTAAATGTACATATATGTAACGACTGATGCACGGACTCAGACCGGCAGGGATACTGAGACTGAGATGTTTATTGCAAGAAATGAGCTGGTTTTGTACGCTTCTTCAAGACACAGTATTTCCTTATGTGGTATTTTTCACTAAGTGACCTATCACACATTGCCACACCAGCAACACACTTTCTTAATGTCCTTGTATGGGAGTGATCACGAGCTGTTCACTCCTCCAGCAGGCTCCTCTCCATAGGGTATCTGCCCTGTGGCATTTCCTTCTGCAGGCAGGTCCCACAGCCTGTAGCTCAATTTTATCTTGTACTGTCTCAACACATATAATAATCATTTGCCTGAAATCATGAATATTTTTCCTTCCCTTTATGCATGGGTTCTTCTGTCCTGGGGGTTTCTCTGGTGGTCCCTAATGCTCATAGACCCCAGTGTTCCATGACATACTTGAGCTGGCAGGGTACTGGGGCTGGTGAACTTCCAGTTCTTCTTCCACATTGAGCATTGTGCAGCTCCATAGGCCAGTGGTTTTGGTAGAACAAGCATTGTTTTAGCTCACCAGGTGTAGACAATTATCATCTAGTAACCTTCCCCGCTTTGAGGCTTGTGAAGCTTGTCTTCTTTGCAAGCCTTCACAAGCCTCACTTTGCTTTTTTTCTTTTTTTCCCTAACATCATATAAGTTCTTAAGGCAAGTATCATAATTACAATTATTATTATGATCAGAAGTATACTTTGCAAAAGTGAAGTCAATCAACCAGTTAGAGAAAATCCAAATTCTTTAAATATTTTATTTAACTAGTTACTTTCTAATCCTGTCCTTAATTCTCTGCTAGATGCAGCAATAGATTTTTATCCTATCTGATCATCCATTTTAGCAGTCACATTTGGAATGTGCACAGAACAAGTATTGTTTAAATTCAAGTAGTCACATACTCCGTGTTCATGTAACAGTAACAGGTTTAAATCTGTTTTGTAAGGTCCCACACATGTTCCCAAATTATTGTCAAATTGTTGACGAAAAATTCCCCATGGAACTGGATTTTCTGCAGACGTTGGTGTTGGCAAACAAGATGTTATAGAAATTACATTCTGTAACATGCCAAAATCTTGCACTGACTTTAAAACTACATTCCTCTTCTCAGAAATTAAGAATATATTTTCTATTATTATTATAAATGTGCAATTATTTATCATTTTCATCTAGATCCAATAAATAATATCCCTCCAGAACTTATATCCCATACCTAAACTAATAGGATTTATATATATACATAAAAACTCCGTGGTGTTAGTCTGTCTTGTTTCTGCTGTGTTTAATGTGCTACTGGTTTTACCCACGTGTGATGAACTCAGGGTTCAATTCCTTCCACCTTCAGAGTGGTGTAGTTTACCAGGGGAACTTGATATGGTCCCTTTCTCTTCTCCTGTATTGGTCCAAAACTCCAAGTTCTGATGCACACCCTATCTTCTGGTTGGAAAGGATGTATATGTGAGTCTAGTCCCAATGATTTGTTGATAACGCTGTACCTTTTAAAACTTGAAAGAGTTAATTTTAGTACTGTTATATTAATTTCAGCAAAATCTTGAGGCTTCCCTTGCCTTGTTGGCATGACATGGGAAAGTTTCTGGCCATCTAGAAAAAGTATGAAAATACCAAGATGTGCCAGTCCCCATTCTTCCTGGGCAGTTCTGCAAAATCAATTTGTCAATGATCACCTGGTGAATTCCTCTTGTTTTACTGGCTCTGGAGGTGGCCTTCTTCTTTCCTTGAGATTATTTTGCAAAACAAATTACTTATTTTTCAATAAATAAAATAATAAATTTTCCAACAGATCTATTAATTTCTGTCACCTTCATGTTTACTATATTAGTTTGTAAACTAGTTATCACATTCTCTACTTCTTAATATGTTTCCTAATGTTTTAATTCTGTTATCTTATACATTACTTTGGAGGTACAATTACTTGCCCACGTGAGTTTACCAATCACCTGCTGGTGATTGCTTATTTTCCATTGTTTTCAGTGACGGGGTTAGCTTCCTGTCCTGATTTGGTTTTTGTTCCAGGACATCCAACTTTTTGTTAGGTATTAGTGCAAGGATACCTTTTTCAGCAAACTCTCTAGCTATTTGGTCACCTAATTGATTCCTTGTATTAACTGGGACATCTTCAACCTGATGGGTTTTACAAGGGCATCACAGCCACTTCTTTCAGTTTGTTCACACTCTGTAGTATTTGACTGATTTTTTCTTTGTACTTAATAGGAGACCTCTGTGCTGATAACAATTGCGTTTTCTTTCATATGGGTCCATGGGCAGGTATTATTCCAAAAACATATTTTATATCAATTGATATGTTTACCTTTTGTCCTTCAGTGATTTCTAGGTAAGGTCATTAAATCTGCTTTTGGTGCTGATGTGTTAAAAGGTAAAGCCTGGTTTTCTATTACCTGGGTTGAGCTTCCCACTGCATACCCAGCCCAGTTCCAGGTCCTAGATGGGATCACCCTCGAGATCTGGTCTGCCAGAATACACTTGTTCAATGCTTACCAGGTAGTCGTGGTACAAAGGTCTCTGGGCTTCTTCTGAAGCCTGGAGAAAACATGTCTGGGATTTAAAGTAGTGGTTACTTTAAGCTCAACACTGTCCTGCTCCAATTGAGCAACCTGGTGTTTCAGCATCCTGCTGGCAATATCCAATGTTTTCTTTTTGTTCCAAACCATCTNGAGGCTTGTGAAGCTTGTCTTCTTTGCAAGCCTTCACAAGCCTCACTTTGCTTTTTTTCTTTTTTTCCCTAACATCATATAAGTTCTTAAGGCAAGTATCATAATTACAATTATTATTATGATCAGAAGTATACTTTGCAAAAGTGAAGTCAATCAACCAGTTAGAGAAAATCCAAATTCTTTAAATATTTTATTTAACTAGTTACTTTCTAATCCTGTCCTTAATTCTCTGCTAGATGCAGCAATAGATTTTTATCCTATCTGATCATCCATTTTAGCAGTCACATTTGGAATGTGCACAGAACAAGTATTGTTTAAATTCAAGTAGTCACATACTCCGTGTTCATGTAACAGTAACAGGTTTAAATCTGTTTTGTAAGGTCCCACACATGTTCCCAAATTATTGTCAAATTGTTGACGAAAAATTCCCCATGGAACTGGATTTTCTGCAGACGTTGGTGTTGGCAAACAAGATGTTATAGAAATTACATTCTGTAACATGCCAAAATCTTGCACTGACTTTAAAACTACATTCCTCTTCTCAGAAATTAAGAATATATTTTCTATTATTATTATAAATGTGCAATTATTTATCATTTTCATCTAGATCCAATAAATAATATCCCTCCAGAACTTATATCCCATACCTAAACTAATAGGATTTATATATATACATAAAAACTCCGTGGTGTTAGTCTGTCTTGTTTCTGCTGTGTTTAATGTGCTACTGGTTTTACCCACGTGTGATGAACTCAGGGTTCAATTCCTTCCACCTTCAGAGTGGTGTAGTTTACCAGGGGAACTTGATATGGTCCCTTTCTCTTCTCCTGTATTGGTCCAAAACTCCAAGTTCTGATGCACACCCTATCTTCTGGTTGGAAAGGATGTATATGTGAGTCTAGTCCCAATGATTTGTTGATAACGCTGTACCTTTTAAAACTTGAAAGAGTTAATTTTAGTACTGTTATATTAATTTCAGCAAAATCTTGAGGCTTCCCTTGCCTTGTTGGCATGACATGGGAAAGTTTCTGGCCATCTAGAAAAAGTATGAAAATACCAAGATGTGCCAGTCCCCATTCTTCCTGGGCAGTTCTGCAAAATCAATTTGTCAATGATCACCTGGTGAATTCCTCTTGTTTTACTGGCTCTGGAGGTGGCCTTCTTCTTTCCTTGAGATTATTTTGCAAAACAAATTACTTATTTTTCAATAAATAAAATAATAAATTTTCCAACAGATCTATTAATTTCTGTCACCTTCATGTTTACTATATTAGTTTGTAAACTAGTTATCACATTCTCTACTTCTTAATATGTTTCCTAATGTTTTAATTCTGTTATCTTATACATTACTTTGGAGGTACAATTACTTGCCCACGTGAGTTTACCAATCACCTGCTGCTGATTGCTTATTTTCCATTGTTTTCAGTGACGGGGTTAGCTTCCTGTCCTGATTTGGTTTTTGTTCCAGGACATCCAACTTTTTGTTAGGTATTAGTGCAAGGATACCTTTTTCAGCAAACTCTCTAGCTATTTGGTCACCTAATTGATTCCTTGTATTAACTGGGACATCTTCAACCTGATGGGTTTTACAAGGGCATCACAGCCACTTCTTTCAGTTTGTTCACACTCTGTAGTATTTGACTGATTTTTTCTTTGTACTTAATAGGAGACCTCTGTGCTGATAACAATTGCGTTTTCTTTCATATGGGTCCATGGGCAGGTATTATTCCAAAAACATATTTTATATCAATTGATATGTTTACCTTTTGTCCTTCAGTGATTTCTAGGTAAGGTCATTAAATCTGCTTTTGGTGCTGATGTGTTAAAAGGTAAAGCCTGGTTTTCTATTACCTGGGTTGAGCTTCCCACTGCATACCCAGCCCAGTTCCAGGTCCTAGATGGGATCACCCTCGAGATCTGGTCTGCCAGAATACACTTGTTCAATGCTTACCAGGTAGTCGTGGTACAAAGGTCTCTGGGCTTCTTCTGAAGCCTGGAGAAAACATGTCTGGGATTTAAAGTAGTGGTTACTTTAAGCTCAACACTGTCCTGCTCCAATTGAGCAACCTGGTGTTTCAGCATCCTGCTGGCAATATCCAATGTTTTCTTTTTGTTCCAAACCATCTATCACCCTGTGTGGCACATATCAGTTTTTGTGTTTCTCTGTAGCTACCACCACCCTCAGGTATCCAGGTCATCCTTCAATTGCATTGTCCAGTTGTTTCCTCCATGACCCCAAATGCTGGCCAGTACTCCTAATGCCAGGTGCATCCTTTCATGCACAAATAACTCAGATGTTTTGATTTAAATGTGAGAGTCCCAAGGCAGGGGTTGTCATTAAGGTTATTTCATGGTTTTTTAGGCCCTCTGACTCTTAGGAGTCCATACAAAATATTTTCAGTGCAGAACCATGCACTGGGTTTTTCCAGTACCCCATAATTGTTGTGGTATGAGCTGTTGATATAAGTGTCACCTTCTTCCTTTCTGTTTTTCTTCATTAAGAGGTTTTCTAAGAACCGACACAAATGGCGAGGAATGGCCTGGGCATGACTAAACACCTTTGGTGAGTACCATTCTGAGCTGATTTTAAATAACAGTTTGCCTTACACAGCTCTGTACTCCTCAAAAAAGTTTCAGGAGCCAGTTTTGGAGCATGGCATCCTGCTAAACCTAAACATGTACATACCCAAAACAGAGATGAGTGAGTGTGATAACTGTCCAGGCTTTTGTGCATTTCTTAATGAATTTTCTGTAAGCAAGAAATTAGTTTATGTTCTGCTGAAAAAAATAACATTCATGCCCACAAATAGATGGTTTCTAACCCTTGCATTAGCATACAGCAGATCTTGTTGGAAGGGTTGTTTGCTTGTTACAATAAATGGAGACTAAAGTAATGTCAAGTAACCACTGCTGAGCTTTTTGGAGCTGATGTAAACAGAAGTATTGCCATGTGCATTTTACTGGAAAAGCATGGAGAGGAATCTTACAAGTCTTAAAAACCAAAGTTCTAATTAAAATGTGCCTAAAATATTCAGCACTAAAGATATGGAAGGTGTTATTTCCTAGCACCTTTTTTTATTAAGCCCAGATAATGGTACAACAGCTTTTACACTAAGTTAATTTGGCACGCTGGTTAGCAGCTGTAACAACTTCTAAGGAAGATAGCATTGTTATTTCTGCTATGGCTTTGAAATGTAAAGCAAAAGGTATCATTTAGAGGGCAGGTACTGTAACATATGTACATCTTTTTGTCCAAAAGGCACCACTATAATTTTTCAATGTGTGCATCACTTCTCAACAGCTGTGCTTAGGAGGACAGGAAGGACACAATTCTGCAAAGTGTGGAGCTTTTCTGTATACCTCAACTGTCTCCAGATGCCCCTAAATGTCTCCCAAACTTAATCCAGTTAACACCATGGGAAATCTCTTAGGAGAGGACACTTGTCAGCCATGCTTTTTATGCAGGGAATGGAGCTTGTGGAAGACAAAGCACATCACTGTGGAGTGGCAGGATGAAGAGGAGACAAAGGGTGTTTGCAGGACCCAGTTCCCCCATGGCTTGGAGCAGATTCCTTTTGTTCATCTTTCCATGCCATGGGAGAAGATTTAACATCTTGGAATTTTTTTTTTCTTTTCCAGTGTTCCTACTTATGGCTCTGTACGTGCTCTGGGATGGCTCATTCTGTTTTTGACAATAACAATGTATATTTCTAAGTTAAAGCAAATTATTTACTAAGAGAAAGAGGTCAAAGCTTATTATTACTAAGGTTTCTCCCCAGAGAGGCTTCTTATCTAAAAGAATAGGCTGACAAACACCAGGTTCATTTAGTTTCCAGTTTTGCTTTCTCTTTGTTTTCACTCACACAATTTAGCTACTTTATTTCATTCCCTTTTTTAATCCCACAAATTTATCTCACACTTTCCTATTACAAAAAGTAAAAAAATTATATCTTACATTTTTTCATACTGAGCATGGGATGCAACAGTGCTGAGCTAATGTTTTATAAAAAAGAAAAAGAAAAAAAAAAAAGAAGAAGAAGAGACTATAACTTGGGGGGAAAAAAAACCCAACAGAAAACCAGGAAAAAAAGAAGTGAAGTATGTCCTGAGTGGCTGAGCTTCTGGGAAACAAAGAAAGAAAACTGCCAGAATTTCTAATGCTTCAGAGAGGAGCTCGAATGGCTGCATCCTGAGTTTTCTCCTGAGGCTGGAATTATTCTTGTAAGGAGAAGGGCTATGATCTTGAAAAACCTGATCCCAAAATGGGGAAGTGCAGCGGTGAGAGGAAGAAGATTTCAGGACAGGTTTTTTTCAGTTGTGCCTCAAACCTGTCTTAAACAAGCTGTTTTATTTTATTGTGATGATTATTTAGCATATTTCTAAAACCTCACAGGCTTGGTTGTTTTTAAAGAATGATGCTAAGAGAAGGATTATGGCTTCAGGCGAGCAGAAAAAAGCAGCAGCAGGTGCCTTGTAGCTAGTTTTTCTTTTTCTCGGGAAAGGTTGGGCTACATGTGCTCAGCTTCTGTTTCAAACCTGACAGAAGGAAATCAAAAGATTTTTTCATCTTGTTAAAATGCAGTCAGCCAATGGTTTCCCTTTCCAAAATATTACTAGATATTATTACCGAATGTTCAGACTTTACATTCCTGACAAACAGGAAATATATGCCATACTAATAGGATGTCAATCAGAAAGATAGCATCAATTTTGTGGTTTCTAAATCATCCCCACCACCTGCTGAGCCTTTGATCATCCCAAACAATTAATTTAAGAGATACATGATTAAGAAATAAATACTTCCCAGTGAACCTGCAAGCTACAGTACATATAGCAAGCTCTGATCTTGCTCTCAGTGAAAACAAATCTCTTATATACAGAGAGGAACAGAAGAAAGGTGCAAATAGAATCTGTTGATCAACAGAGGCATCCTAATAAATGTGCATTAAAATACATCACTGTTTTTTAACTAATGTGGAGGGTCAAAATACTTTAGGGATATACTTTTTTTTTTTTTCAGGAACAGGTAATGGAATGGAATTTTTTAGCTATGTTAATTAAAGTGGGTCTCTGCTGTGTGGAACATTTTGGAAATGTTGACTTTAAAATTCTGAATTGAAATGAAATTCTACAGGTTGTCATTCCCATAGGAAATCACAACTCTTCTCTCAGAAAACTGAAAATGTTACTTCAGCATTGTCCAAACTCCTTGTTGTTGTCCCTTTACATCTGTGTAAACATATTTTATGCAATATTAAGTCAAACTTTCCTTCTAACTAGTTGGACTGGGTTCTTGCCTGTGTCTGAAGACTATTCCTCAATAGCAATCAGAGGAGGAGACATAGTTTTGACCCAGGCTAAAAAACAAAAAGAAAAGAAGATAAATAAAACCTCCAGATTAAAAAAATCCAAACCACAAAACGAACCCCCAAAACTTTATAAACGTTCATGTAATAGTTCTTCAAACTTGCATACAAATGGGGGGGTCTGTTCTCTGGGGCAGGAAGGTGGCAAGGTCTCCAGTGGAGACCAAGGATTAAGCCTCGGTTGCAGCAGTGGATGAAGGAAGAGAGCTGCTGAAAGCTTGCAGGGGGAAAGTAGTTGAGGACTCATCAGGGCTGCAGGTACCGAGTGCACACTGGGCAGCACCAGCTGCCACCGCACCTGGGCAGGGTGCAGGCTGCATGCACCCTGCCTCCTCCTCCCCGCTCCCCTCTGCAAGCTGCAATGCTTGGTCAGAATGTCACGTCACTTCCAGACATTTTCCAATTAGGGGCTGCAGAGGCAGAGCTGAAATGTCCCTGAAATTAATCCACAAAGCAGCAGGAAGAAGTTCTTACTATCGCTTTGGGTAACAACTCAAAAGCTTCACTGTTTGCCGAAGCCCATCCAGACCTCTGGAGTGTGAGTGAATAGAGACGTTTCAGTCCTTTAGAAAGATCTCTGTTACTTTCTTTTTTTTCTGTCTGATTTGAAAACGCTGTAAGTGAAGAGTGTACTAGGAAGTTCTGAAAGCATTAATCTGCACCAACCCACACTGCAAAGGCACAAAGAAGAGGTACAACCAGTATTTCAAAACAAAAGAGGTCTGAACAGTTCTTCTTTTATGAGTCTTCATCTTCAAACAGCAGCTCTCAAAGCATCCTACTACACAATAGACTTAAGGTTGCAGCACTCATACCCAGACTCTATCTCTTATTCAAATCAATTAAACAGGAGATACCTACTCAAGTGTACTTGAAGATTTGAAACTTTCTTATCTTTGCACAGCATCTTAACAGGGATTCTGTATCAGCACTGAACTCAGTCCTTAAGCCTAACGTTGGGAGCTAATTAGGAGACTTTCAGCTATTACTGAAATAAATGGGTGTTTTAATGCTCAGCAGTTTGCAGAATTGGGTTCTGAAAAGGAAGGAACATGTAGCTCACCGGATGTCTGTTTCTGTAATGCAAGATCACAGGAAATATTTCTTGCAGGCTCTTTACAATTCATACTTAATCATAATAGCAAGCTTTTTCCTGGTTTTTATATATGCTGGACCAGTCTGCTTGTTAAAATATATGTAAGATTTGCAGAGAATCAGAAGTTGGTGGTGTGAGGCCATTTACAACGCATATTAGAAGACAGCAGATTGGGGCTATAAACACAGTGTTTCACATGCTGCTCCTTCAGTACCTGCTCACACATGAACGTTATCATGCAGTTGGAATGCTGTAAATATAGAAAGGCAAAAGAACATTTTGGTTTGATGTGGACCACTGATGGATTTGGGGTCATCATGAACCAATTGTCTAGAAGCAGCATGATTTCTTTTTCCTTCCCATGAGGTCTATGCTTTGTCCTTCCTCACACTGTTGCATATTAAAAGTGCATTAAGACATTTTTCTAAGAAAATATGAGGAAAATTTTGCTGCTTTTGAACATCATCTGTAGCTTTTTTTCCCCCCACATCTCTTTCGAAGAGTTTTAAAACAGTTTCAGTAAGGATTTAAACAATACACATCCAGGTTCCTAAAGACAGTTGCAGGAATTAGGGTTTAGAAGCAAAGAAAATTGTTGTTTTCTCTGTATGTACAATCTTATCAGATCTCATTGCTTTTGAGAGCCTTTTTTTTTCTCCAGCTCCGATGTCCATTTCACTCACTATCTAAAGAACAATTTATCTCATGTTACAAACATCCATATGTAAACTTTTCTGTTTGCTGCTTGCATAGACATAATACTCCATTTAGTGGAAGAGCTACACATATTTAGAGAGATCAAAATCTGTTGTCACAGAAGTTTGTGAAAACTCTTGAAAGACTCAAAAATTCTCTTAGTATGGTGCATTGTCAGGAAAGGTAGATTCCTGTGCATAAAGCAAAAGACTTGGTACAAAACATTTACTGCCATACATCTAATGCTGCAATATGCTTTCACCAAGGCTTAAACCTTCTGCTAAAAGACTTTTAACATAAATTATAAGTGATTAAGTACATAGGCAAATAAAATATTGCTGAAAACGTAAAGGTGGCTTTTAAATAACAATTTTTTCCTCAATGTAAACTTTAGCTAGGCAGTTTCAACCATCACTTATTTTTTTCATGCTTTTATTTGATAACTAGAACCCAGTAGAGCAGCATATGGGCATGCAGGAACTGAAATAGTTTGTCATCATTATCTAGTAGACCTGTACAGGCCTGGAGCCCTCAAGAAAAGCCACAGGACTGTACAAACTAGCAACTGTGGGTTTGTCTGTTCTCTATTGATTCTATTTCTAGAGGAAAAAAAAAGAACCAATGTGTGAATCATGTGACTACTGAACTGAGCAAGTACCCACCAGCAAATAAAGCTACTGCTCTGAGACCTTTGAAGCCTAGTTTTGGTTGCTACCTCAAAACCTTTCTCTATTTTTTTCTGAACCATTTGCTTTAATCTTTTTATTTTGAGGCTAGAGGATGGAAACCAGCCAACTAAGATACCTAAAAACATTTTGGAAATTGTAAATACATTGTCTAGAATTGCTAACAAAAACTGTCATTCTGTAATTTTATTTAAATCTAAAGAGAAGTTTTTGTCTCTGGATGGCACAGAACATTCACACTTCTCTAAGCAGAGCTGTGTTGAACAAACGGCAATGGAGAGTGCTTTGCAGTTGCAGACACACTAACAAAGGGGCAGAATTGTGAGACTGATTTTTACAGGTCCTTTGATTCATTTTAAGGTAATTTATGCACAATTTATTCCAATTACAGGTTTTAAATTCTGCAGTGCTGCACTCAGATTTGAAAATGTTTATTAGCAAGTGGTTATTTTCACTCAAAAATGAAACACTGTTCATGTTGTCTGCTCTGCTGATATATCACGGTGGATTCAGAATCACAGAACCACAGAATGTTTGGGGTTGGAAGGGAACTCTGGAGAGTGTGCCATCCAAGCCCCCTGCTCAAGCAGGTTCACCCAGAGCAGGTTGCGCAGGATTCGTCCAAATGGGTTTTGAATCTCCAGAAAAGGAGACTCCACAACCTCTCTGGCAGCCTGTTCCAGTGCGCAGTCACACTCAAAGTGAAGTTTTTCATCATATTCGGATGGAACACCAATTTTCAGTTAAATAAAGTCCTTCCGACAAAAAAGTGTCAAAGAATTATTTCCAACAAGAATTTAATAACAATACATCTTTTACTCCAACATTTCCGACTTTGGACGAAGACTTTTTTGTGTGTGCCTCAACTCCCTTCCTGCTTACTCAAAAACCTTTCTTAAATCCATTGTCTTTCACCTCCTGCATTCATTTTTCTTAGTTCATCCTTCTAACCCTCTTGGAAATCTCCAATTTGGTCTTTTGGCACATGGGTTTTCAGCATTCTTTTCTTCTTGTTTCTTCCTTTTATGTAGTTTTAACCTGAGATATGTTCTTTCCAATGAAAATGGTTTTGCTCTGATTTTTTCAGAAACTTGGACCACCAATTCCATGCTTAATGTCCCTTTCCTCCTTTCATCTACTTGTGCGAAGTAACTTCCTGCCAGGATTCCTATAAAATCTAGCATTTAACCTCTGCAAGACTGCTCATGAAGTTTTCTGACAATGCCACCAGGTTAAGCTCTGCTCTCCTTCAAACTACCAGCAGCTTTCAACATTGTTTGATCTTCTTTAGGCTGCTTCTTCTCACTCAGTCAAAAAACATTACTGGTGGAGCTTCTTCTCCATCTCACTGCCTGTCAGTATCACCACTATGCCAGCACTCACCTCCTTTCACAATGTTGTCACTCAGTGAAATCTGCGCTGTGAGAGAGGAAATCACTTCCACCATGTCCACTGGATTCTCCTAAAAAGCCTTATTCTTCTTTTCCATTTAAAACACATTCAAGCTAATTGCTGTATATTTCAATCTTATTCAGTGGAGTTATGCTCTGAAGGTGGTTCTAGTTCTAACCAGATAATAAGTCAGAGGGCAAAATCCACCTGTGCACAAGCATAGAAAAAGGAAAAATAATATAAAAAGACAAAGACTGTACTGCCAATTTACATACGCTTCAAACACCCCTGATTCTCTTCTACTCAGTTAAAAGAAAAAATATTTTTACCTCTAAAACTTCTCTCTCACATGTACTGTCCTTAAGGCTGTCACTCAGCAGAAGGAAACACATATGTCTCAAGAGTACTTTTGTGCTTTTCACAATTTTATCAAGGGAAAATATGTTGCACGTTCTCCTGAATTTCCCAGATTTTCAAATGCAGTTTATTCTAGTTTCTTACAAACTTTCAAAGTTCCCTGTTTTTCCAGCTATGATATAATCACTTTCATAAATGAAGGGAGAGAGGGAAGAAAAAAAAAGGAGAAATTGTTGATTGATAGAATAACAGGATTAAAGATGGATGGAAGAAATGTGTGACTTTTGAGGGTATATATTGGTGTGTGTTTCTGTACTCTAGAAATGTATAAAGATAGCAGAGCCACCTACAATTCCCCTGCTTTGCAATTTCTTCAGCAATGACAAAAGAAGAGCATTTCTGCACATTTAAATAAATTCCTATGTTCTTCTAGCTAGCTGATCATGTCTATTATCAGAGAAGCTAGAATGATTTCAAAAGCAAATGAAAAAGCTGACAATCTTTAATCTGCTACCCAGACCATCTCCAAAAATGGGTGGTTTTGAAAAAAATACACATTCTACCGCAAAACCTAAGTTTGCACATGCGAATATGCAGTTGAATATTTAATTGCCACAGAACTCACTTGATGTTTCCTAATTCTATTTAACATCACAGTTGCTGCTGGGAAGTCATGTATTTAAAGTTTATCACAAACAAATATTATTTTTTCGCTAGTTTTTCTAGCAGAAACTAACGAGAACTACTGAGAGAAACGGCCATATTACATGCAGCAGCTGAGCAGTGCAGTCCAAAGTAGTATAGCAGAAAACTTAATGCTGAAACTGTAAGCAAAAGTGCTTATGATAGACTCAAAGTGTTAATACTGATAAGACAGGGAATGTGGGAAGAGCTGGGTCTCAGTCAAGGCAGACGTGTTCCCTGGAAAGAAGAAAACCAAGATATTGCTTCCACAAAGGAGGGTGCCAAGGGGTCTCTTCCTTTCTTTCCTGCAGAAAACTAGATAATTCTGATTATCATTTAGGCTTGTCAGGAAATGAGTTTGAGGATGTTTGCTGGTCTTTCCTCTCTTCCATAATAAGAGTCATTGTGGAGTAAGAATAAACTCTGTTTTGCCTGGTGACAGCATCTAGAACAATGTAACTCTGCAGCTCATAACTTCAAAACACTTTAAATGAATTTCTAGATATGAAATGAATATGTGGAAATGGAGAAAGAAAGAAAAAGAGGCTAAATGGCTGTATTTCTAATAGAGGAACAAAATTAAGAGTAAGATTTTTTTCTGTGACTAATAAGTAAATAAGCAAATAGGAGGTGAGTTTAAAAAAAAATCTGGGATGAGTTACCTGAAATCCAGTCTCATCTTCCAAAGGGCATTTTATACATACAGTGTACTACACAAGCCTTTACGTTGAAGATACTGAGCCCAGTTTAGCCATAGTTGATTTCGTTTTTGACAGGACTTTCAGGAGCCAGTTCAATCCTGTGAGCAGGACTCGATCATCTGATCTGTGTAATTGCCAAAACCGTGCTTGTGAATGAGTCATCCACATGTGCATTTTCAGTAGGACTGAAATTCAGCAACCTTAACTTTTATACATCACGGTTATGCAGAAAGATCTCAGTATATTTGTAAATCCATTAGATCCTATTTGGCCGTACTTTTTAGATCTCAGGCATTTGGCTGGGAAGTTGTGCTAGTCAGGGAAGAATCACATCACCTATTTATGCTAGCCAAGGAGATGATCCAAGTACTTTCCTTGTAGACTGGTTATGTCTGCCGTATAAATCAGGGAGAGAGCCCAGCATCCCAGCATGGCACATTGGAAAATCATTTCTTAGACTATGATCACATTCTAGGATAAAGAGAAAAGCTTCAAACAATATAGAGATGGAAGCTGTTTTCAATCTGCCTTAGAAAAAAAGGAATCTGGATCACACTTTGGCTCCTGTGCTACAGCAGAGCTATGTAGCAAGCCTCAGGCTTCTCTCCTGCTTCAGCTATTTGGCTGATGTGATTTGTAAACTTAGGCACAATCAGTAAGATGATGACTGCTGAGTCTTATTTTAGATGGACAGTTTTCATGTTCAACTTGTTTTTAAATGAAAACAATTTTTAATCCATCCTTTAAAAATAGTACTGCAGAGTATTGGCATCTGTTGTGTATTATGAGAATGTATTTGTCAAGCATGCAAAATAACAAATGCTTTCAAATATTTGAATGTCTACAGATGACTACAAAAAATCTTAGACCTTTGCAATTATGTATTAGAGAATTTGGTAGCAGGGGGTTTGCATCACCATATTGTAATGGGGTTAAATAATTTCCACCGGTACAATACAGTCAAATTTCCAGCAGTACAATATCTTATCAAAGCTCTTCAAGAGGAAAGAAAGTAGGTTATTTCAGTGCATCAAAAGAGGATTTGAACTGCACTGAAACCTTGAATTGCTTCACTGTCCTATCTAAGTACTTGGAATAACCTGGTGCTGAACTTTGGTCTCCGGCCACCACTCTATAAAGCATTAAAAAGCTTAGATCATTTTAATAACGGTATCTAAGAGCCTGATCACCATAATGCTGCATCAAAGTGGTTGGATTACCTCAGCACAGTATCAAAGAGCTTGTCAAAAACTTGGGCTTGAGCACACCAGCCGCACAACAGCTGCTACATTTTAAACAACCTCTGACTACAATTTTGTTTCCAGTTTTTCTTTCCCTCAATATTTGTGAGATTTTTGTTGTGATATAAAATAAAGATCCCAAACCCACAGCAAGATGAACATGACACCAATAGCATGCTCTAGCAGTCACAGGAATTAAAACAATGTTTTTCAGATGTGACACATTTCAAAAAGTAGGATAAGAAACTGAAAGACTATGTGATCCTCTTTTTATTCTCCTTCACTTCCCCACCTCCACATCTCTGCCTTTCTATTGCCAGACTTTTATGTCTGCAAAGACTCAAAGTAACAGGAACAAGAGAGGACAGTAGAAATATTTATGTCAGAGCTGTAATACTTGGAGGAATTCAGAGCCTAATAAGAGCACCATTTTTTTGGTGAGCTTGTGAAGGTTGACAAATAACAAGGGCAGCAGCACAACAGGGACAGTCTGTTAGCAAAGTCCAGACATGAGGATATTCAACCAGCAACGGAGAGGGAAAACAACAGCTGGCATAAGCCATCATGATATGTTTTGATCTTTGCCAGAGACAGGTGGTCAAAGCAACTCCACACCCTTCTCTCCATACGATGTTTTGGAGCTGGACATACAAATATCCAGGCCTGGAATGCAGCTTTAATACGTAATTTTGCAGACCTTTCCATCTTATTTTTGGAAATGTCAATTCCCACGCTGCTGGAGCCTCTCTGGCTTGCAGTGTGATGCTAAGATGTTAGGGATGGGACGCTCTCCACCTCCTGTGCAAGGGTTTCTTCTAGCAGCTGGCCAAAGAGCAATGTGGATATCTTGCAGTCTGCTCACTTTATCAGCCTCAGAAGAGTGCAAGGACTGCAGCTGCTGCCAGAGGGTAGAGAGCATAGGATTGTGTTGGGAGACAAACACAGTCTGGGTGGACAGGGTGATTGAGAGCCTTAGGATTCCACCCCCTTACAAGTCAATTTGTGTCTGTCACTGTCCAGCCTTCCTGCAGGTCACATTAACCTTCCACAGTTAGTATGCACACATGCCTGTGTATGTCGTAACAAAAATCACCACCCTCACATGACAAGTCCTGTGAGACACACATCCAACCTCTGCTTACCAGCTCTGTATACATGGACTCTGCACTTCCACTTTTTTACCATCAGGTTTTGAAACTGAAATTACCCACATTGGACAGAATCACTAGGGGCAATGGGGGAAACACAGGCTTTTATTTTCAGTAACGCAGCCCCAAAGCCGCTATAAATGCATGTGTCAAAGGCATGGGGATTCACTTTCTCAGCGAAGAGGGATCAACCCTTCTCCAAAGGACATAAAAAGACAGGCTGTTCTGGACATAACTGCCCAGAATTGGTTCCATGTAGGTGAGCATGGTGTATCACTTAACATGAATCACTGCCATTAACAAATGAGGAACAACAGATCTTGGAAACTATAATTGTGCTTGTCGGGCAACATTGTCTAGCCCATAGCTCAAAACTTGACATTTACTGACTTTAGTAAGATTGTGTAACCCACCAAGATGAGAAAAAACCCTTCTGTAGAACAGTGTGCAGTGCTTCATACATGAGCAGCAAATGGCAGCCTGGTGCCTAAAGGATTTCAGCAGTGTTTTCCATCTTAATGCAGAGCAAAATGCCGGGGTGAAAATCCTGGCTATGCTGCAGTGAGTACACATTTTAATACTTGCAAGAGTGGGACTGGACTTTGTTCAAAAATTGTTTAATAAAAGTCAATGAAACAGGATATGAGTACAGAAAATATTACAGTTGAGGGGTCAGAAAAATAGCCTGCTTTCTCCACTTAGCTTTGGTAGATTCGTCTTCCTTGGTGTTTGACAAAGAAATAAGCATAACAATGTAAGAGAATAAAATGTTCAAATCCATAAAGTTTAATTCATATGTTTTAAGAGTCAGGTTTTGGATAAAAGCCTTAGCTGCTTTAGCACAAATCTGGTAAATGGGAATTTGTTCTTTTCGCAGTGCTTCCAACCAAATAATGTTTTACTAAAACGTATGTCTACTTGTGGTTGTGCTAAAGCATTTAATTTTTTAAGATGAATCTGGTGCTTGAAACAGACTGGGCTAATACTTCTCTAAGTATTCAGAGATACACACAGGGGCAGATTACATAGAGAATTATTTTTAGACAAACACAGAAACCCTTTCAGAGATGTCAAGAACTCATTACTGACTTTCCATTTTCATAGATGAAGAAAGAGGCACAACAGTTGCATGTAGTTAAGATGAACAGTAAAGTCACAAATACAAATTAGGTATGCTAAATAATAGTGTCTAGATCACTTGCCAGACCACATAAACTCTTAGCAGAAATAACCACTACCTATTCCTATATGTTGTTGTAATGATGGATTATCAGTCATTACACTTTATTTGATTATAAAAAAAATGTTAGAATGACCATATAGAAATCAGGTTCTGGTGTCAGAAACACAGCATCTTTTCAGGCCTTGTGGGACTGACATTTATAAAGTCTATCAATCAGTTTTGGTACTTGTGAAAGGATCTCTTCCATGCCTTGTAATGAAGGCATCTGTGCAGGTGAGCCCATGAAGGTAAACATGATCATGTTTGGTCAGCAAAACTATCAGGGTCAGATTCTTGGAGGAAGAGATTACTTGGTAGCTCAGTTGCATATGGAGGACATCCAACTGAGTGCCTGCTTGAGACAGCTGGACTTGACCCAGCTCCTCCCAGCTGGGTGAGTGCTGTGTTCTGCCAGAGGCGGCTGGTCACACTAGTGACTGAACTTCCATAACAATCTGGATCCTGTACAGAAGAGTGTGTAACTCCTTCTGTAGACATACCACCTGTCAAGTCATGTGCACATCAGGAAGTGATTCTTTTTTCTGAGATTTCCAAATGACATTCAGTGCTCAACCATATATGGAAGGCATGAATCTTCAAATATGGAAAACAAAATTCAAGAGGAGTCAAAACCATGTACTGTTTAGACAAAATCAAAGCTTACTCACTTTGTGACACAATTATCATCTCAATAGTACTAGTTTTGTGAAGTAAAATATGCATGTGGGGAAAAAATGGTAGTATCTAACAGCAATATTCTGTATGAATTCCTATGGACATACTAAAAGCTCATAGTATACAATGCAACATACTCATTCAACTCCAGTTGTGACTTGTCACAAGGAAAGTGGGGAAAATTATTCTTTGCTCTCTCCTCCTCCACCTCTGCATATCCACTGAAACCAGAAACTCTTCTGCTCCCATGGAATTTTGGGCTTTTGCTCCTTGCAGCAGAAAAAATATTTATCAAGAAATAAGCCAAGACCTTCAAATTGACTGTACTTTAATACAGACCTCAAGATGCAAAATGTTAATTTATGGTTAATTCCACTAAGCATTTTCCAAGACCATAACACTGTTCCAGCAGCCAACACTAGATTCATTTTATTGGGAATGTCCATAGGAAACATCTGCAAAGATTAATTTCTCAAGACAGTTGGAGCCTACTGGAGATAGAGTACTTGTTTCATATTGTTTCGCGTTAAGGATAGAGATGATAGCTTTCCCTCACTGCTGACAACAATAGGAATGAGGACTGTAACAAAGTGATTTCACTCAGGGACACAGTTTAGTTTGCTAACTTTTTTAGGGCCTATTGAGACGGATATAATACAAGAGTGGTGGGGCAAGCGTTTTTCAGTAGATAGCGTAGTGTGCTATTCTATCTCCTAGAATATATATACAAAAGAAAAAGACCCATTTCTGTTGTTTCACCTTTTACAGCCCCTTCTTGCTTTAGGTTGAATTCTGTTTTCTTTTAAACTGGGAAAATCTGAAGTGACTGCATCAAAGCAAAATAAAGAGCAGACATGTAAAATGCAGGTGACTTTAGAAGCAGGCCCAGTCTGTTAAGAGGAACAAAGGTAATAAAGAGTAGTTCAAGCAATTAAAACAGCAAAGTAGCATTTACTACTCCTGACCACTTCACAAGGATGCAAACCAAGTATTTCACAATGTTTTGCACAACTGAGATGTTATAATACAGCTTTCAGAGAAATATATTTTAAAATCCTTTCAAAATGCTTACAAAGCCAATGCTTCTAATACCTTCTCCTTCACCTTGCTCTAAAGCATTTGGTGGATTCTACTCTCAGATGGAGTGTTGATCTTTCTTCTACTGTAGCAGCCAATCTGGGAGTGTTACCTTATAAATAACTTACAGTACTAACTACAAGATGACCAAGTTGCATTGGAGGTCTTTTGACTTGCTATTTATGCTACAGTAACATTTGGAAAACCTTTGCCATCCAAATTAAGACGTGAATGTTCTCACACAAAGTCATTTCTTTTTTAAGATGGATACCAAGATCACAGGTATGTAATATCAGCTGGGCTGGCAAAGAAGTATTACCTGATTGACTTGTGAGAGGTGTTCCTGTTTGGATTTAGGGACCAAGTAGCTGGAAGATCTTAAAACCAGAGCTTTACAGAGGAAATGTGAAACTGGGGAAAAGCCAGGTCAAATAATAGGTAGAGAGCCAGATGTCACCAAGATTACTGTGTTGCTTAAAATGAGTTAACAGTCCACGCTTTGCACCGAGGACTCAGCCTAAATCCATTATTTAGCCACCTATGTATGAAAAGCGGTTCAGATAAAATTAATCCATACTGTGTTCGTCTGCTAGTGAAGCAGTAGGAGTGT
The DNA here is from genome assembly GCA_013397815.1 of Aleadryas rufinucha. NCBI lineage: Eukaryota > Metazoa > Chordata > Aves > Passeriformes > Aleadryas > Aleadryas rufinucha. The sequence continues at coordinate 312,342 of VZTH01005347.1, forward strand.
TTAGGAAGTACTATTGTGGAGGCTTCACAGCAGAACAAGAGTTTTATCTGCAGGTTTTGGTGCTGTACAAAGTTCAAGAATACAGCGTATCCAGGGCCTCCCTCAAAAGACAGAAAAGCACAAGACTACTTTAGTAATTGAAAATATTATTTGTTGAAAAATATAAGAGAACTAAGGACAGTTACCATGTTAGATTGTCTCCTATTGTTTCTAATAGAACCCTGATACATAAATGATCATTATAAAAAGGGGACTTAAGTGCAACACTTCCGTAATTCATGACTTTAAAAAGAAAATGAAGTAATGTTTCAGGACTATAAAAAATATATACTATAGCATTTATACAGCAGAAGATCTTTAGATACAAGAGGGAAGGAGAGGCAGGATTAGCCAACAATAATATTTTGATTAATGAAACAGTAACTGGGAAAATGAATTTTCTTCCCCTCCCACTCTCCACATTGAGTTTACAGCCTATGTAATTTTTTCCACGCATTTAATTTCCTTCTAATACAGTTGTTACCTGACTCAGTTTAGAAATGAGTTGGTGAAGGGCTGAAAAGCTTGTGAGACTGAAATATCTCACATCCAATCTTTTAAATATTACTTAAATATTATTTTTATATGTAACATATATTTAATTATAATTTAATGAGTACTTTCTAAAAAATGCATAGAATTTTCTGTATAGTGTTGTACATTCAAGAATTAAAGCTAGACTACACTCAGAGTATCACTTGATTTTTTAAATTTTCCTTCTTCTTGGCTGTTAACTCTTGCATCAGTGTATAAATAAATTTTTCTTTTCCCCAGTTGTTATCTAGAGGAGCTCACAATGCCCTGCAAATTGCTATTCCTACAACTTGATCAATCTTGCTTCAGGAGACAAAGCTTAGTGAATAAACAAAATCCAAGGAATATTACTAGGACGTACCTTTTACACTCAGTTACCTGAGTAAAACGATGGCAAACTGAAGCAAAAATTCTGCAGAATGAGAACAGTCATACTTTGAACTTAATTTCTGTGATTCTGAATAAAATTTTCCGACATGAAATGCATTGTAGAAACATATTTTAGCAATCCTATGTTAAAATAGTTGTGATATTATAATTTTATAGGGTCTAATCTCCTAGTGACTCATTTTTTAACAATACTTGTACAATACCTAGATTTGTGTTAATACTTTGCCTGCAGGTGTATGTGCACTAAAGTCCTTGAACTTAAACGAATGAAAAAGGTAGAGTAAATATAGGATATAAATAATTTATGATAAATATCATACCTTTTCCAGTGGTGCTACTTTTTGTTGCATTTCTTGCAGGTAGGTGAGGAACAGCTTTTGGATAGCCTCCAGTAGAGCCCTGCTGTAACAACCTGCATCCTCCCTAAAACCTCAGACTCTGTAGATACAAGAAAACATGTTTGGGCAGAATATGATGGTTATTAACCCACAGAAACTGGATTACTTGAAAGCCACTCACCACTCTCCAGGCAGATGTGGAAGGGGAACAAAACACCCATTGGGAAAGTCATGCAAATAATCCCAGAGCAGGACAAGACTGGCATGTGCTCTGGCAGAGAAACCCGCCTCTGCTGGGTGATCCTGATGCTTTCAGCTGTTTCTCCCTGGCCCACTGAGTCACCTTTCAATGGCCAGTGAAAATGCTCCAGCACAGCACACATTGTTCCCTCCTACCACAAGTTGACTATAATTTGACAGTTTGGCCACCCTCATGAGAGATATAGGTTGGAAACCTCGGAGGCTGAGAAATTAATTGAATCTAGGTCTCCCATATGTTGAGTGAGGGCTCTAATCACAGAGCTGTTGTGTAATGGAGAACCTGCCACCTCCTCTGTACTTTGTATTTCTCAAGCAATTAACCACTCTTCTGTTGTGGTTTTTCGCTTGGTGTTTTTGTTTTTTTTTTGTTTGGGGGGGGGGTGGGGGGTTGTTGTTGGGTTTCTGTTTTGTTTTGTTGTTTTTTGGGTTGTTTTTGGTTTTTTTTAGGAAAAGATATCATTATACCTCTTCTGGGAAAGTTTATGGACAGTAACAAAAGGAACAATTAACAGTTAGCTCTGATAAAGGCTCCTATGTCCCAAGATGGAATGCTTTGAGGATACCCCTCTACTCTTTCCCTTCTTGCCTACCTTAATCTCTCCTCTCATTTTTCAGCCTTTTCTACCTGTCTGATGTACCAAACAAGGAGCTTCTGCCTCACTCTGACAGGAGGATTGTGGTGCAGGGGCTTAAGAATTAGGCCAAATACTTAAACCAAAGTGTTTCTTCATCTCTGCAGGGTATACAGCTTCTCTGAATGGTGATTTTGATTCCCTAGCAGCACTGGGGGACAAAGTGTGTTTGCTCATCCTGTATCATACATATACAACTGGACTTGCAGCAAATGAGCTGCGCCGTGCCAGATTTGAAGAAACCTTGGGACCAGTGTGTCACAAAGGCATCAGAATTATTATGCTGCTTCAGCTTCAGGTGACAGATTCTAGCTTGGGGCAGCTAAGGATGAGACAAATAGTGTGTATGGATGGGAATGCTGTTGGCTGTGAGGGTCCCAGTCTGTTCCTTTGCCAGAAGATTTTTGGGTTTTCTGTTTAAGAACATGACATTGGGTATTTTGTAGAAAGTTTTGTTCTCTAAAATCTTGTTTACTGCAAAACTTCACAATATTCTACCTGAAAACAAAATAAAAACTATTGACATCTGCTTGCTTTGCTTTCAAGCATGTAAACTCTCGGGTTAAGCACTGAGCCACATCTTCTGAACAAAACCAAAGGAACTCTTGAGCAAGTTTCTATCTATTTTCTTTTGACATTGATAGCTGAGCTGGGAGTGCCTGAAGAACTTCAAACTATGTGACATGGGTAAATTCAAGAGGTTATACTTGTCTAGACTGTTTATAAATAAACATGGCTAAACAAGTATTGCAATTTCTTAGTATTTTTAGTGGCTTTAATTGTTATTGCCTTCACTGAAGAACATTGAAATATTTTTTCTTATTTTATTATGTATTTGAAAGGAAGATTTTATTTTCCAGGTTGTAGTGTTGGGAAAGTTTTCATGGCTGATCTAGAGTGAAAGAGTTGTATTTGTAATGAAAGTAACCATACATTTGAACCAAAATGTCCAAGCAGCTTTTTTCTGAATATGTGGTATTACATGTATATTACAGATTTCCAAATGAAAACTTAAGGCACTTACAAACTGAGGAAGATCAATCAGAAACTAAGCCAAAATTGAGAAGGACCTATTAGACTTTTAAGTCTGCTTTTCTGTCTAAATGCACTCAATGAAATTAATATATTTAGNTAAGCCAAAATTGAGAAGGACCTATTAGACTTTTAAGTCTGCTTTTCTGTCTAAATGCACTCAATGAAATTAATATATTTAGAGAAAATCTTCCAAATTATCTGAATCTGGACATGATTTTTTAGTATGTATTTTGAAGAGAGACTTAATGATTTAACTAGCATCTTTAATACTTTGGGGCAGCTATCTTGGTCTTCCATGTAGAGCCCAACACTCCTTTCTCCCACAAGGACCGTAAGTATTTCAAGAAAATTCATTTAGAAAATCGTCAATAAACCTGAATGAAATTTTGAGGCCAGCCTGATCTTAGGAAAAAAACATTACCCTGGCAACTGGTAGGCCTGAATTCTGCTCCCAGCCTTTCTACAAATCTGCTGGACTGCTTGGACAAGTTATCTATCACTTTCTTTGCTTACCCTTTGCAAGATTTTTTCTTTTCAGAGTTAATCCAGACATTCCAGAATATTTTACATTCTAGGAGTCCTAAAAAATGGCTTTGCTTTTTACTTGACCTTCCATGTGCTGCTTTGATACAATTAATATTAATAACTATTGATAATAGTTAATTAGGATTTGAACAATAGAATATTTGTAATAAATCTGCTAACTGGAATTTACACATTTTCCCATTTCTATACACTTGGGAACAGGACAGACAGATTTTTCCAGTCTTAACAGCATTTTGTGTGAAAATATCTATGTCCATGTGTCTCGGTTTAGAGACAAATTTAGAAGAAAACACTCTGGAATGAGTGTTTCCTCTAAAGAAAAAAGGGCTTTAGAAATCCTTTTTCTGCCAATGAGAAAAATGAATACCAGTGGGTGAAAGTGAAAAAAACCCCTGTTTATTGACAAACAAAGTGCCTGCATGGCATGGGAAAAAATGAATAAATGATAGATACTGAACTTTCAGAACCTTGTCCCCCTTTCCCCCTCCCCCTGCCCG
>VZTH01005348.1:0-11718 GCA_013397815.1 Aleadryas rufinucha
AAAACAAGAAGAAGAAAAAAAAGAAAAATAGGAATGACTAGGATGAAGAAAAAGAAATAGTAGTAGTACTAGTAAAGAAGAAGATTAAGATGAAGAAGAAGATGAAATAGTAGTANACCCTGTACTTAAGGGACAACACGTGGGGGGGATCGCCATTCCGCCATCTTGCTCCCGTTCTGCGAGTTTCTGGTGCGTGCCCCGCGCCGCAATAAAGACGAGCAGGACATGCTGAGGGGTGGTTCCTCCTGCCTCCTTCATCGTTTGCCGCTGCTGGCTGCGTGAGTGTGCCTGTGTGCCGACAGCACCGGGCTGGGTGAGTGGCCACTCTCTCTGATGGCCCCCTGAGCTGAAGTAGCTTCCCCCTGGCGGGAGACTTCTGTGAGAGTTGTGGCTATCTCGCCATAGCCACGCTACAGCGGCGTTAGGAGCCCACATGGCTTCAGGACCTGGGGGTTTTGGTCAACAGCAAATTTCGTAGAAGCCAACAACATGCCCCTCCAGCCAAGAAGGCTAAGGGCAGCCTGGGCTGTATTAGGAGGAGTGTTTCCTGCAGGCTGAGGGAAGAAATACTTATCCCCTCTTCTTCAATTGTGCGGTCACACCTGAAGTTCTGTGTCTCCACTGGAAAGAGGCCATTGAATGGCCATGAAGATGATTCAGAGGCTGGAGCATCTCTCAAATGAAGAAAAGCTGAGGAAACTGGGGGCGGGGGGAGGAGCTGCAGAAGTCTCTGGGGAAATTTGATCAGGGTATAGAAATGTCTGAAGGGAGGGTGACAAGAGGACAGAGCCAGGTTGCTGCACCAGCACAGGTCAGTCAGGCCCTACATTTTCACCTGTCTCTTGATTCGTTCGGCACTAACTGGGGAAAAATAGGTAGCAGTAAAAACAAAACAAGCAGCAGCAGAGAACAATTTCTCAATCTAATAACTGAAACAAAAAATGTCACTTTTTGAAAAGAAGCAGGCCTTGAAGGTTTTGGCACAATAGATGTAGGTTTGAGGGGGGTAAACACTTGGAAATAGAAGCCTAGAATGAATATTTGTCCCTTTATTGTCAATGTATATTTGTTAATTTGCCACCACATACAGACCTGTACCAGTCACTAGGGAGATGCAGTACCACAGACCAAATGTCTGTGCCTCTCAGTGCTGTGGCTGTATTGGATCATGTTAAAACATCACCCATACAGACTAAGAGCATTTGTCAAGTAAAGTCAAGGTGCAAGACTGTCTCTGCCTTTCCACAGAAGTTATAGAAAGCCATCCACAAATTCTTGGGAGAATTTCTTAATCAAGTGCCCATAATCAAGTGCAACATCAAAGGTGCCGACTCTATTGTTACCTAGCAAGTCATGTATAAATGTCCTCTCTGCTGTGCTCCACACACACATCAGTGAAACCTCATTTTCTTCTGAAAAACTTATTTACCTTAAAAAAACCCCTTTTGTTACCTATTCAAGCCTAGTCTTTTGTGTAACCACCGATTCTTAGTATCTTTTGTCTACTTTGCATATAGGGTTTCCAGTTACCTTTTTTCATGCACAGGAAAGCATTCTGTTCTGAAAAAATAAAACAACAGTATATGTTCCTAAAGCCTCTTTTGCCTTCTGATTCTTCAATAAATTTTTCTAATTGTGTAATAAACAAAGACAGGAGACACTGACTTTAAAACTTTTCCAGCCAGTTTTCAGAAAATCAGTGGGTGACACTAAGGAGATTTGACCCTCTCTAACACTGTATTAACATATCTCTCTAATTTCATTCAAGAACATGGTTTAATTGAGGGACTGGGACCTAAAAAAATTCCTTTAGGCTCCTGTATTGCATATGTGTGTTTCTGTGCCACTATTACCTCTCTAATGTAAGAAAAAAAAGTTTTCCCTTGTTTTCAAATTTTTTATCTGTAGAATGTGAGTCTTATTATTCATCTAATCCCTTTCATACTAGAAGAATAGTGTAACAGCCCTTAATGGTAAATGAAACAAAAAAGGTTTAGAAGTAGCAACTTTAGTTTCTTTGGAGAACTTAGTTCTGTCTCTACAAAGTCCAAGAGGTCAGGATGTCCAAGAACATATGCATGTTAAAAATATTAACAAATGCTCAAAAATTCAAGTGATAAGCCATTAAAAATTACTGAGGTTTGCTTCTCACAAACTGCTTACTACCATTATTTCCCCACAATTACCTCCCATTTATTGCAGTGACTTCCAGAAAATCTTTTTCTTTCCACATATGCAGTTATACGTAAACCAGAAATTATTGTTAGCACCACCACGTGCTTAAAAACCTCCATTTAAATATGTAGGTAGGGTGACCTTTTGTGCTGCTAGGGTAGTCATTTATACTTGTGATCAAACACCGAATTATAACTTCAAATGCTGTTCCCTAGGAAAAGTAATGGAAAATAAGATCCACGCTTGCATTTTCAGGAACTAATGAAATTAAAGTACACTATTCTAAAGACACAGGAAGAGATTATTTGTACTAGAAATAATTACTATAAATACTATTAATAACACTGGAAACTATTCAGCAACACCTACAGCCTAAGGTAGCACAGAATCATAGAATCACTGGATGGTTTGGGTTGGAAGGCACAGCGTGGCCCTGTTCTAGAAATCGTTTTTACTGCACACACCTAAGACATTGTGATCTAAACATGTGCCTGAATCTGAGTGGGCAGATATGCTTTTTAAAATTTATTCATAAGTGGTACATTTGTGTATACATAGGTGTATGTGTGTGTTCATATCTATCTATAGATGGAACACAAGGACTTTCAGGGAGTTAAGTCAGACTACAAACTAAGAGCACATCAAGTCACTGATAATGAAAAGCTGTTTCTGGTTTTTGGCTTAATATATCACCTGGAGGGCTGCTCCATTTCCTCAGCTCTACCAGAACCTGGAAACCGCTGGCAAGAGGGTGTATCTGTACTAAGGTGGTGCTTTTCCAAGAGTTGTACTTCTGACCCCGATGTCATAACCTGTGATTACTCAGTTATTTTGGGGAGGACACCAGAACTCAAGAGCACCACAAAGGGCAGGAGTAATCTTTTTTTGTCTGTTTAATCTTTACCAAGTCAAACTTTCTAAGTAAGGGGAATGCACATAAGTACCATTACCCTCAGTGTCCTCTTTGTCTCCATTTGCCTCTGCACATATTGACCCAGTGCAGTGACAGATTAATGGTGACATTAAATGAGGTATTAAATTTAATCTTCTTTACTTGATGTAGCAAAAGTTCCTTTTCCAAATCGCCTTTCTTTAATTTTTGCTTCATGATTGTCATTTTTCATTCGCTGATTTTATTCATGCTAGACTAGGCCAGTGACCTAAAACTGCCAACTGAGGAGTGAAATGCTAATCACATATCTTCAGTTGAAAGCATCAGTGTAAAAGTTTTCCATGCATTATTTACAACAATTATTTTCTGTCTCAGGGACTCTCCTTGTTCCTCCTAAAACAGTTCAAACATAACAAACAAAATGGCTAATTTTGGTTGTATATATTTATTGCAGCCTTCCAATTGACAAAGTCAATTTATAATTGTTTAATCCAGGATGTCTTAGAAAACTTCTGAACTTAGGAGGTCACTTCACTACCCAAAAGACTTATTAGCAATTTCAGAGCTTTCTCTCAAGATGTTTTGCAGTCTTTTCACTTCTCATAATGTATTAATGGGGTGTGGTGTTTAGTCTTCAGGTAGGAAGATTATTAACAGTTTTACTACAGCTTACAGAGCCATAGTGTTGCTAAATGATGAAGTTAACATGAAAAATGTGTCACCAGCAAGGAGTTATTAATAATATTTCATTTTAGATTACATATTAGGAAGAGATTCTTCACTGTGAAGGTGGTGAGGCATTGGACAGTTTTCTCAGGGAAGCTGTGGATGGCCCATCCCTGGAAGCAAACCAAATAAGGCACTGGTTGAAGATTCTTTGAGAAAACACTTTAAAATAAAAAAGATTGCTTAATTTTTGTTTGTTTTAAGAAATTTATATCAGTTTCAATAAAAATGTTCCTAGAATATTTTCTCAGCTCTAGGACAATTACCCTTGTGATGGCATGATTGTAATTCTGTTGGATATCTTGTACCCTCATTTCCTACTGATGGAAATGTTCAGTGAAACCTTTCAATTCACATGCCAAAACCCCAGAGGCTCAAGTTTGGGGTATACACACTATCATTATCGTATCAGCTCTGTAACATTGACTATGCCCTTTGCTTTCAAATGTATTCAAATCCCAACAACCATCTTGGAAATCTTCAGTGCTTCACTATAGCATGAAACTTTATCTGCAGGAACTCAGTATGTCTGAGTCAGTAGGCCTAGGTATTAGAATATTCTTATTTAACAGATCACAAGCTGAATGCTGCTGCCTTCTGTCTGTGATAGTGGCTTTCAGTCACCTCATCTCATTTAACATAAAAGCATAGTGCCAGAGTATTCTTTATGGAAACAAGCAATTTATTTTAAATTAACCACTTTTTAATAGATCTACATTTATTTTACCGAGTATTGGTAGAAAGGCAGCAGATTGTATGCACCTAGCTGCTGAAATAAAATAAAACGAAGAAATAAATAACAGAAAGATGCTTCAAGGAGGATATTAAAACAGATTTTGGGAGCATCAATCATTCAGTGCTGTAAACATGAAAGGGCTTATTCTTTGTGTAAAACCAGAAATTATTATGGTGTACTCACTCTGTTTATTTCTTTATTTAGCCTTATGGTACTGTGGTAAAATCCCTTTATCCTTAGTAAATTCATATATGAGAGGTCAGATGTATGTTTTGAATATGAAAACTCATATGTTGACAGTGTTAATGGTTACAGCCTTCTTCCCTTAGTTTAACAGTGTACTGTACAATTTGGTCACTTTACTGCTCCAATGTTACCTTCTGTTTTTCAAACTTGACTGTATGTAGAAGTCACCCAGAGATAACAATATTCTATTTGATTAAATATTCTATTTCCGGCAGCTTGACTTTGTGAGGTTTCAAACAGGTCACTTGGCAAGCATTCCCCTTTTCAGCCACAGCGTGGTCAGCTTACATGTTCACTTTTCAGGTAATTTTTCTGTACATGAGGTCCAGTCATGAACTGGATAAACTGTCTGTAAACAATAAAAGAAAATTAATTAAGAACATGTATAAAGTGCAAGATGTTTAAATATAAGAAGAGATAGAATGAATAAGGTGAATCACAGACTAAGTAGTAATCAACAGGGTCATGTTGCTTCCAAAAAAACCCAAATCTCACTGTCTATAGAGTGTGCAAAGCTCAGAGTATTTCCATTTTAATAAGGCTGCAGCTGAAGTATTGTGTTTGGTTTACTTGTGACCTTTTAAAGAATTCTGAGCAGACAACAAAAGAGAATCAGAGGTCCTGGAAAAAAGTTTAAAGAAAGATAGAAGGACCTGGAGTTGTTTAACTTAGAGAAAAGTTGTAATAATAGTCTTCAATTATATAAAGCTATGGTTGCTGCAAGTTCAAAGGCAACAGACTTTTCCACAGGATAGGACAGGAACTAACAAACTTAATTTTCAGCAAAGAAGATGTAGATTAGATGACAGAAAAAAATGTGCTGACTATAAGGATGAGGATAAACAGCCTGACAAGGTGACAGAGTCTACATCACTGGAGATTTTACAGAAAAGATTAAACAATCATCCACCAGAATTATCTGACATTTAGTTGGCTAAAAGTCATCTGAAGATCCTTCTGTGTTTGCTCAGTTTCTGATTTAGAAGTGCTGGCTTCAGGGACACGGTCCAGAAGAATATACACCACACCTCATATTTTGTCCTCTGTGATAACTGAAAAAAAATAAGGGCAGCACAGCTTTTCCATCTGAACAGTAGAGCAATGAGAACTGCTCTATTGAGTCAGCAGTGAGTGACCATCTCAGTCCAGCTGGTCTTCAGGAAAAGAATATGCAAAATATCAATCCCAGTGTTGTGATGGGGAAAAAGCCCACCCCCAAAACCAACAAACCACCCCCCCCAAAAAAAAACCAACCACTAGATCTTTAGAGTTAACCTTTAAGATTAATTTTACTTTTGGAGAAGAATGTTAATAGGTGAGAACACATCCATCCAGCTACTGGCTCCTCTTTAATAACATTCTTCTTTTAGCTGTTATGTGTTAAAGAACCTTTAATCCAAAATTCCTACTGCACAGTCTCTCAAGCAGATCTTTATAATCCCATCTCTGTTAGAGGAAGCTGCCCTCACTTTCAGGTGAATCTTATTAAAGGGATTGTAGGGAACCTCCTAGGTGTGAGGTATTAGCTGCTAAGCAGGTCAGTTGTCCTCTTAGGAAATGTAAAAATATGGTTATGAAGATTTAAAAAACAAGAATAAAGAAATAACTTTTTTTTTTTCTACAAGTGCTGTTTGGTGTGATGAAATGTTGTCATAGAGGTGATGAAATGTCATAACAGGACTGAACTCTATCACGTAGGGATTTTCAAGTGGAGGGACTAACAAACATTCTTCAGTCTGTTGGGGTAGGCAAAATATTTGGGGTGTATACATATTATATATATCTTTTGGGTTTTGGTTTTTTTTTAAACTGTGGTCTTGACACATGGTATAGAACAAGGCTGAGCAGACAGAACAGTGTTTATTCTCCCAGTACACTCCCTTTGATTTCCAAAGCGCACACACGTGCCAACACCGCCCATCTCGTGGAGCTGGTGGCTCTGGAACCTGTCTGTCCTGGGGAGGTCTGACCTGTGCAGAAACTTCTGGTCTGGGACTGGCAGTGGCTCCCTGGGAAGAGGGTGTGGACAGGAAACACACCACCTCTTTTAAGTTCCTTCCAGGGGAAAAAACACCCACCTTCCAGGGGTGGGTGACAGAGAAAGGGTGCTTGCCTGTAGAGTGAATTTCTGAAATCCTTTAGAGAAGGCCCACTTATTCTTTTGACAGACTTTCTGCTGCTGAAAATGGTATTATCTGACAATCAATAGCTGATGCTTCTGTTCTAGGCCTTCACAGACTTTTATCAGCCCAGGCCTACCCAAGGAAGTGTTGCATTTCTACTGATGGGAAAGATTTAGCACCTTTCCCACCAGGTTACTGGGTCAGGTAAGGTGGAGAATCATCCCACAGCAGCTCTGGGGACCTTGGAGGCTCTGGATAGGAGCTGCTCAAGCTCTCCTTCAAAACTCTGTGGGATGGAGCCAGCTCCCAGGCCTTGGTGGAACAGCCCAGGGTTGGGGAAGGGTCCTGTTTGTGAAGCCCTCCGACAGTGGATGGAGGGGGATACGTTGGCACTTCAAAGGGAGGAATCTCTCCAAAGGGGCTGAAGGGCTGGCTTGCTTCTGGCATCAGGAAAGATTCTTTCCTTATCTAGACTGCCTTATTTTTCTTTAATGTTATTCAAAATAAAAACCCATTTAAAAGAGAAACTGCCAATGCTGGAACAGTTTATTTACTTACTCAGGAGAATGAAGAGCCTATAATATGTAATTCAATGTGTGCTAGGGTCTGTTTTGGTGATAGAAAAAGTGAGTTGCTTATAATAATGTTTGCTTGTTCCCTATAGGTATGAGTGAATGAAATGAGAAGTCTAATGATATCATCTTGTTACTCAGTTGCCTATAGATGGTGAGGCTTGGATTCATAATTGCATTAAGAGCTATAGCTTATGCTGATCATTAGCAAGGAAAATTTCACACCAGAGATTCATTGTACTAAAGACCAGTTAAATTACAGTGTGCGTCTGCACTTTACAGATATTATGATTCATTTCTGGCTTTAAAATACTGTAGTTAGGAGAAATTATCTTGCATATTTCAGAGTAAAACCGAAGCCTGGAAGAAATTACTTAGTGTTTGTAGCATTTGACTTTTTTCACTGTAAAAATGTCACTCCTGGCTCCAATTACTGTGTCAGTTTTCCAGTGACCGACAGTAGAAATGTTATAGAGGTGGACTTATTAACACTTCTTTTTCACAGCAGAGCAGGAGTCCTTGGTTATTCAAGCAAAATAGTAAGAACTGGTGTCAAAAGTGACATAAGGTGCCTGGAAAAGAACAAAAAATTTAAAACAAGAAAGCACAATGATCTACTCTGGTCTGCTGTGCTGAACTGCTTTATTTAGAATTTCTACTCTAGCAAGCTTACAGAAGAAATACAAAGAAGAATGGAGGATAACAGCTCTGAAGGAACTACATATTCACCTCTCTTTTGGACTTGAAATAGATTGAACAGTGGATAGGATGTAATGAGAAACCTGTCTGGCAGTTATGCAGTCGTATGTGAGGACTGCAAATCGAGGGTCTACTAAATAATTAGTTTTTCTTAAACATTCACCTAATTAAATTGCAAGATAAAGCAACTCTGATTCTCTCCCTAATGTGTTATGTAAATGGTAAAGGGGAATAGGGCTTCAGAGAGATCTTCCTTCTGAGAAACAACTGCATTCTTCTTTTCCTGAGCATTACGCAATTAATTTACTAATTAGTCAGGACAGATAATTGCTCTTGCTCATTTTGAGAGAGCCTGTTACTGGTTGTGTTTGCATGCAGGTATGGTTGGGGTTTTTTTGTTTGGTTGGTTGTTTTTTTTTGGGTTTTTTTTTGGGGGGGAGGTGTTTGTTTGTTTATTTGTTTTTTAACACTTTACTGTCCCAACTGTTGCCCTTTACCAGTTTTTGCCTGGGCAGTTGTTACCCTGGACACAAGCACTGCAGCAAAGGAACTGAAAACAGTCCACAGGAAGTAAAGGTGGTGTGGGATCCTGGATTTTTTATTACAACTAAGTCTAAAAAAGGTATCGAAAACCCCCATTCAATGGATGCTTCTGTGAAGCCAAAAGAATTGGCATTTCCAGAGTGAAAACCGGCAGAGTCCNATGGCTGGGGTTTTGTTGGTTGGTTGGTTGGTTTCTTTGGTTTTTTTTTGGGGGGGGAGGTGTTTGTTTGTTTATTTGTTTTTTAACACTTTACTGTCCCAACTGTTGCCCTTTACCAGTTTTTGCCTGGGCAGTTGTTACCCTGGACACAAGCACTGCAGCAAAGGAACTGAAAACAGTCCACAGGAAGTAAAGGTGGTGTGGGATCCTGGATTTTTTATTATAACTAAGTCTAAAAAACGTATCGAAAACCCCCATTCAATGGATGCTTCTGTGAAGCCAAAAGAATTGGCATTTCCAGAGTGAAAACCGGCAGAGTCCCAGCTTTGGCCCATGGAATTTAGTCTGACCAGCAAAAGCAGATAAAGGCAGGGATGGAGCTCTGGGCATTGTGTCTCAAGATGTAGATATGGATTAAGAAAATCTTGCAACAAAATAGACCTGAATTTCCTTATCCCAGAAGTGGGTCAGCTTCAAACTGCCTTAAGGGAAATGTATGGCCTTATCTCTTAGAGTGTTTTAACATTCTGTAACATTGGGGAGCAGGTTCAGACAAGCATATAAGGCAGAATTAACATTTGCTTCCTGACCCCTATATTGATTTGTGCTCATCAAATGAACAATCCCATTCAGCTAATCATGTGGATATAGCTTGTTTTGCTGTGCTTTTGTTTCACTAATCAATGTATATATAAATCAGAGAAAAATAAAATGATCTTTAGCTTCCTTTTATTACAAGAGAAAGAAATATATCTAAAAGTTTCAGCAAAAAGCAGGATTTTGGAGCCTGCTGAGTTATAATCTTGGTACTGAATTTGTCTCCACGTAGGTATGTGGATAAAAGCCTGGTTACTTGTGATGGTATATTTTATGGGAGCCACCACACTGAGAGTAGAATTTGAAGTTCATATTTACATTTCACACACGCTGTTATTTTGGGTTTAAGGTTAAATGCAGGTGTTTTTCTAGAATTTCTTATGCCCTTCTGAGTCAGTTCCTGTTTCAAAGTCAGTCTTTATAATTAGCCAAAATTCTAGGACGTTTCTTCAAATGCACTGGGGGGACAGATTTTAATTTTTTTTCCTATTTTTTTTTTATTTTTAAATTGATCTCCATTGGTACATATTATCATTTTGACTGTGTTTTGGGGAATACTGCAGCTCTCTCGGTTACACTTTAGAATAAAATCCTGCAAGTAAGAATCTGTCTTGAATTATACAAACACACAACTGTACCATAGGCATATTTGCACATATTTTTTTTTAACTAGAGAGGACAGCACTGAACAGTTAAGTTTTAAGGACCAATTTAGAGTTTCATTTTGCACTGGTGCTGGCTATCCCTGGGTCTTTCTGTGGGCTGATCAGCTCTTACTGAACTCATGGCCACAGAATATTTTTAATATCATCCCTTCATGTTAAGTCAAGTCAGCTGCATGCTGCATTTCCTCAATAAATCCAGGTGTGCATAATATTGATTTATTATTTTTTAAACAGGTTTTTATTTTCCACTTCTCCATGGTGAACTAATGCCTAAAGAAGAAATAGATGAACTGCATAAAGACTCAGATTACTTTGCTCTTTTCTCCCTAGTAATTATTTATGAGCACACAGCTGCTATATTCTGCAAAGTTCATAGCAAAAGACATGGAAGTTGAAGGTAGGCAAATGTGAGAATGTTAAATGTTATGAGAGACTACCAATGCAAGTAAATTATTCTGAGTTTGCCCTTCAATCTGTTTCTATTCATATTGCATGTATTTTTAAACTCATCTAATTTTTCACAGAAATTTCAATAAAATTTTTATTTAAATATATTTTCATTTAAATCTGTGCAGAAATCCAGCAGATCATTCCAACTCACTGACATTTATTCTTTGAGAATTAATTAATTTTCTCAACATTTGCAATTTTATTCATCATACTTAATTTAATTTACTAAAATTTTAGATCCTTAAAAGAAATTCAGTATCTCGATTACTCATTTCTCTGAACTAACTGAATAAATCTGGCATGTCACACTTTTTGGAGACACAGGGTTACCTGCAATCCTTTGCAAAGGCTATTTGGATAAAAGTAGGATCCAATTAACCTACATTATTAACAATTGCTTCTTGCTATTCATATAGGTTATGAATAGACTCATTAATAAACCAAATGAAACAGACATAGGATCACCTTAACTGATATGCTCCACAGAACTCAAGTTATTGCTATTTTTTATTACACCAGTTTATAATTCTGTTACAATAATAACTTGATGACTTGATTTTAGTATTATATACACAGATATAAATGCACCTAAGGGCTCCTGTTGGTGGATTACCTGGATTACCTGCTCTGCCCTTGCTGTGAAGGCTCTACAAATGTATCACCTCCTGAAAGATTTCCATGGCTTTAACCTCTCAGTTCTGCCTTAAATGCAAAGGGCAGCAGAGGTACTTGGGAAGGAGCACAAGGCAGAGACCCAAAGGCATAAGGACACTGGCACGGCATCTTTTTTGAGACACCCGTTGTATGTGATGCTGATCCTGTTAACACGGCACTCTAAATGTGTGACTTCATACAGAATGGTGCCAGGAACACTGCACTGCAACTCTGACTCTACCCAAGCAGCTCAAGGGATTTCCAAACCGTACTTTTTTACTGGAATTCTCTAGATGCTGCTGAAGCTGTACTGTTCCACTAAATTTACCCTTAAAACGTATGCTTACTGTACACATGTGGGACTACTGCCAACTAGTTTGCAGTTGCCTGAAACTGTTATGCAGTTGCACTCTATGACAATCCCTTCTTGACCACAGTACTTGCCAAATTAAATATATTAATATTAAATTTATTTAATAT
>VZTH01005348.1:12023-102847 GCA_013397815.1 Aleadryas rufinucha
TAAATATATTAAATATATTTTTATTAAAAACCTATTCTCAAAAATATGATGTAAAATGTAATTACTGGCTTCATGGTTTTGTGTGTGTGTGTTCACAGGACAAGAACTATTTTAATGATCTTCGAATCAAGTATTGCATTTGCAAATGATGTGAACTAAAGTACGTTGTATGCCTGTGCTAAACAACTGTTATCCTGACCTATGGTAATGGTTTTTTTGGGAAGAAGGATGAGAGTGGGGGAAAAGGAGGAAAAATATTAGCATTTATCAATACTATACAATCAGATCATAGCTATCTGATTGTTTTGCTGATATTTGTAGTGATAGCAATGAAAAATGCACTAGTGCAAGTTCTTAATAAAAATGTTTTCTGCTTTTGCAAAGTTTTACCCACCCACCCCTCAAAAAACCCCCACTTTTATGTGCAAATGCTTTCACAGTCCTAAAATAGGTATCCTTCATGCTTCAGAAGAAGGCTCTCCAGAAAAGCGATTGCTGGATGTTCTTTCAGAGACACGTACTAGGACTGGCTCTACTCATTACTGAGCTAAACTCTAACCAGGGTAACCATGTAGGAGAGTTACAAAAGAAATGGAAGTGGAGTAATCAAGTACATTGTAAGCAGTGGAATTGAAAATACAGAGAGAGTATTTGTGTCTGTACTGCACATTGTGTGGTGTTGTTTGGTGTATTTAACAAGTTGCATAATTTTGCTCTTCTGGTGAATTCAATGCAAAATTTCTGCAAGTAGACTGATAATTAATACAATCAGTCTAACAGAACTGAAACAACTGTGAGATGAATTCTTACCTCTCAGTCTTTTCAGCTATGGGTACAACCCAAATTTCATACCAGATTTGGCTGCACAGATGTGGCACTACAGTCTGCAGCTGTCTCCTCATAAAACAGAATCAGAAGGTAGATTCCCAGCTTCCAGATCTCATTTCTAGCTTTTCCCTTGTAAGACACAACAGTAACTTTAGCAATGAGACTTTTTTTTTCCTGAGATGAAGGCATTAATGCACCCTTTCCTTTGAATAGAATTAAAATTTCTTGAGACAGCTTTACCAAAATTATCCCATCTTCACATTAAAAGAGAGACTGCTCCCTTGACGTCATCGAAATGCCAGCTAATAGAGGGAATGAAGCAGGGGGTTGATACATTCCTGACCTTTCCACAGTATATTTTAGAGCTAAAGCAGCCTTTTCTTTTTCCAGCTCCTCCAATATTCTTCTTTCATTCCTTCTTTAAATGCAATATATCTGAATTTCCAATTCCATGAAAAACAAAGAAACAGATTTAATGTTTGGGCAAACTACCAAAAGCTGTGTTACTAATCTTGTTTTTCAAATGAGTGAAAGGTAACCTGTGAAACACAGCAGTTTAAAAGAGCAAAACAAAGTGAAAACGCCTGATGCATGTATGGGTGAGGTCTCTCTTTTTCTGTCCTTACATAATTTGTAAGGAACTCTTGACAGAATATTTGGGTGCTATCCCATGACTGCTTCTGTCAGCACAAGCTGCTGGTCTCTGGGTCATGTTCTTTTGTTTGTCAGCTGGAAAATATTGAGTTAAATTATGTTCTCATAAAACAGTAGCATCTTGTTTATTTAACAGAAAAATGCTGTATCGTTCTACCTAAATGGAAAAACTCATATGAACTCATCCAAAGTTTTTGGTTTTTACAGGGTTTTTGGACTGGAGTGCTGGGGTGTTTTTTTGATTTTTTTTCTTTTTAAGTTAGTGATCTTTAATTACATGAAAATTGACAAAAATATAAGAAGAACATAGACAAGGAACAGCTTGCATAACATTTTTTACCTCTAAAATAGAACATTATTTGAAAAGATAAGTAGCCTTGCACATAGAACACATTTATTTTAACAAGATTAAATATATTTGTAAAGTAATGTACACAGTTTACTTTATGGCCAGTTAATGTTTGTTCCTTTTCCAAGACAGAGAAAATAAATTTTTATGCAATTTGCTTCTGTTGTCAGTGCTAAAACAAAAAAGAAACTAAATTTGGATCTCAACAGACAACCTAATTATGTTACCATTGTCTCTTTACAAACACAATTTTCACCTGTTTTGAAGTGTGTCCAATTGAAATTCCTAATTCAGTCCTGAAAAGGCAATGTCAATACAGGAATCCCACATACGGCAGGGAAAATTGTAGTAAAGAGAGTTAGTATCAGCCTTTGATTTCTAAGGACTTAAGCTCAGTATTTAAGCCCCATCATGTGAAAATAAAGCTGGAGCACCTCATTCCATCCCATTTGTGGATATTGCAGAACCATTTTTTAGTTCATCAATTTGGCAAAAGCAGCAGTCTCTGCTTAAAAGAGGCCCAGAGAATGAAATAAAATAGGTCCCCTTGCTTCAGACAGGAATGTGCTGTAAGACCATATAAAGAAATGTTCACTGGAGTTTGCCTGCCCTCCTCTTGCTCAGGGCTGGGGATCTTGGGAGCCAGGAGGAGGAACCAGGAGCAGCTCAGCCCAGACGGACCTTTCTGAAGGTCAGCTTTATTCTGCTCCCCCTTCCCTCCCCTCCAAAGCGGTGTTTGGTTGTTCCTATGGCATTTATGATTCTTACTGCTGGGGCTCAGATTGCAACATCAAGAAGAGCTATTGATTTGTGGTCCCTTGCATATAAAGAAGGGAGATGTGAAAGTTTGGTTCTGCTCACCTTATTTAGCAGCCTGCAAAATGAGAGTGAGAAGGGATTTCTCTTTTGCTTCTGAGTTGAGAGGAGGCCTGTTTAAGCCTAAAGCTGTTTTGAATTAGTTTGCACACTAGAAGCATACTGATGGGCTGCAAGCACATATGCCACAGCTATTCTTCACAGGAGGTTTGTTATTTCAAACAAGTGCATTTTGCATATGAAGTTTGCATAGGGGAAAAAAAGAGACCAAGAAAAAGGCAAGTAATTAAATCTATTCCCTGCTCCTTCAAAAGGCCTATTCCGAGGTAACTCAGGAAGTTCATTATAAGCCTGCCTTTTCTATCCTCGTTAGAGTAGCACTTTACTTTTTGGGTAAGCCAACTGAGCTTGCTCTTTGTGACAGTAGAGCCATCTGCAGCCTTTTTGGTGCCCTCTGGTCTTTCCCCCATCTTTGCTAGCTCAGATAGAGTCTAATTTTGTTTCTATTACTTCAGGCACAACTATGATACCAACAAATTTTTTCCCCTGATCTTGGGACTCTGAATTGAATAAATGTTGTTTACAATTCCTGCAAAGTATTCTTTTTGGGGAAGCAGATTATTTTAGAGTAAAGTGTGTTGGCATGTGTCACACCTTATCTGAGCTGTTGTTTCAGTCTGTCTGCAAGCTCTGGAAGACAATAGTGATTTGTCTCATTATGCTGTCAAGTGTTCCTGGACATCCCTGAAAAGCAGAGGACTACAGACCAATTAAAACATAGACTGCAGCATAATTATTTTTCTGTTTGTTTATTTATTTTAAAAGCAGCCTTACAGCATGCAGACTTTGATGATACCTTGTAACATCCTCAGGTTGTCTAATTCTTTTGGCAGAGTACCAGCAGTTGGCCAGGTCTCTGTGAAGACCTGCAGTCAGCTAGTACTAAACACTGGAAATGCTGACTCCTAGAAAGCCTTGGGAGGAATTTAGGCCCTTGGAATATGGCTACCAGTGCTGATACCTTAATACCGGATTTTTCAGGCATGTACTGTTTTTCAGGCTCTCCTTTTACTATTTCATGTAGGTCTAGAATATCTGAGTAAATCTCTTTCATCTTTTCTCTTTAACCTCTCAAAAAGTAAACCTCTTTCTCTGTCAGACCTCAGCCTTCTACTATGAAAGGAATCCTCTTAAATATATGTCAGAGTTCAAGATTTGTTTTGTGTGAATTTTGTACCTTAAATGCTGAGTTCGAAGATGAAACCTGCGAATCCATTTTCATGTTTCCTGAGGCATAGAAATGGTCCCCTGCTATGTATGAAACAGCAAATTATTTTTTAAAGTAGAACAGAAACTATAGGGGGAAAAATGGTGATTGTTTATTCCTTTTCTGAATGAACATAATATATTAATTTTTCTATCCTTTCTGTGATATATATACCAAATTTTTTTTTTTCACATTAAAAATTATTTAATAATCACTTTTAACTGTTTTTCTCTTTCTTTTAGTTTGTATATTAGGAGAAATTCCTTCACAGAAAGGGTTACTAGGCATTGGAACAGGCTGCCCTGGAAAATGGTGGAGTCACCATCCCTGAAGGTATTTAGAAAATATGTAGATGTGGCACTTAGGGGCATGGTTTAGTGGTGGATTTGGCAGTACTAGGCTAAGGGCTGGATTTAGAGGTCTTTTCCAATATTACTGATTTTATAGTAGTATTTAAAGAGCTGGCCTTGCAGCCCTTCTTTTTATTGTAATGGTGCCACAGGTTAAAATTCAGATTATATTGATTTACTGTTAAGCACGTGGAAACTTTTGGATGGTGAACGTAGCACTTTGAATTTAATTTGAATTATTGGGTTGGTAATGTTTTTAAGTTTTATTGCTGCAATGAGCTCATTTAAGGTAAATAAAAATACTTTTTTTTTTTTCCATAACCCAGAATAAGGCTATGAAAAGAATTTGAACCAAGACGTGCAAAATCTGGCCGCAGGCTTACTATTTATTATGTGTATCTATTTTATTTTCAGTGAGATATTTGTTAGGTTATTAACAACATTCTCTGTAAATCTGAGTTGGAGATTGTCTTGTGTTCTTTGATTTCAGCTACTTCATTCAGTTGCCAAAGCATACAAGTGAGACTAATTTCAAAAGAGTTTTTCTTTTAAATATCTCTTAAAAAGAAAGGCTAAAATGCAGCCAGAAAATGCAAGAGGATAAATTCCACCTTATATCAGGATTATGAGCATGGGAAAACTCACCTATTATGGATGTTGCACTTCTGTGTTTTGGCTCGTGCTCTCTTTGGCTTGGTGATTTTTTTTTTTTTTGGGGGGGGAGGTGGGGGCATTTGTTTTATGGGGTGTTTTAAGGGTTAACTGAACTCACTGGAGAACAGAAAGAAATAGAAATTCCCTGCTCCTTTTCATTTTCTTTTTTTTCAAGACACTATAATATGTCACAGTGAAAAAACAGAAAGTCTCTCTACTTCCAAAGCAAGTTCAGTGCATGTGATGAGGATCTTTCAGCATAGTGATGAAATCAATCTTTTACTAATATTAAGGGCTATTGGACAAATTGGTTCTTCTTTGACTACATCTGTTTGTAACTTCTCCCTTGATACGTCTAGTCCATCTCCTAAAGGAAAACAGAGATGGGCATTTCCACTGCTGGTCTCCAGTTGTCCTCTTTCCTTCCTTTTCTTCCCCAGTTTGCAACCATTGACAAATTTGCCAAATGTTTGACCTGACAGCACAGGTTCCAGAGGTGCTATGTTTTTATGGGTATTATGAGGGTGTAGTTAAAAAGGAGAGAGGGCACAAGACAGACATCATTACCATCTTTTCTTAAGAAAGTGACTGCAGCGGGAGTGCACCTCAGTAAGACAGGGAAGTAGCCAGGCTCCGAGGATTTTTATTTTTATTCAGTGAATCATGTAGGTCAATGCTCTCTAATGATGACAAAATAGAAGTAGAATTATGGGTTGGAGATGTAGAGTATGTGCCTGCAACTCACTCAACTCTTCTGCTAATCTTTTCCTAACTCTCTGTCTTAACTTTGGTACTTCTGAGTTTTGGAAACCTGTCATACCAAATTCTAGTAAGAGGTGTTGGAACTGTGCTAGTACTGAAATTGGCAAATAATAGAATTTGGGTTTTTTACAAGTGGACATTTTTCTGGGCAGCACCTTTTGTAGTTGGTTAAAATGGCAGGAGTTGATCAGCTGAATTTGAACCAGTAGGAAGATGAGTTCCTGGGCATCTGATCATTCATGTTTTCAGTGGACTGCAGCCTGGTTTTCCTCCATCAAAGATCTTGACGAGATTGCTAAATTTTAAATATACAAATAGTGCTGTTAAATTCTCTCTACATTTTTTTTATTTTTGGAAATATTTTAGGGTGACCTACAAGCTCTGAAGCAAGAATCTGAGGGAGAAGTGTTAGCTACTGGTTTTCATTCTGAGGTATGGATTCACATCATATCTGTGTATGGATCTTTCTTATCCAACACTATTAGAAGATAATTTTCTTGATAAAAGATATGAACTGATTTCCTAGGCTGCACAAGGTTGTAAACACATGAATTACAATAATGTGTTGCTTGTAGATTTTTCACTTGTGTTTATTGGTACTTTTTTTATTAGTAATTAAATGAATTATTGTGATATACTGTACAATTACTACATTGCCTGCTGCCATTCAGTGTATATCCAGATATTAAGACACAGAATAGTGAATACTGACAAGATAATTTCAGAAATTCTATAATGTAAAGGAAAGAAAAAGAGGCATAGTGTATTTTTTAAATTTCTGTGAAGGCTTTATTTAGGTCTCTCCTTAATAGGTTTGCTTATTCCATCTAATTGTACAACAGAGTTTGGGACCACTTTAAAGCATCTGGTCTGACTATCAAAGCTTTAGATGTCAGTGAAACAAGCACTTTAATCCATTGGACATTTAGAAAAATGATTCCATACTACTACTTGAATCCTCACAGAAACTCAACCACTCCAGAATTCAGGTAATGCCTGCAAGTTCTTCAGCCCAGATTGTTCTTTGTGTAAAACAGATCATGTTTAATTCCCCATGAAATAAAATTTTACTGTTATGGTTGGCTGTGATGAGATTACAAAGAGAAATAGGGGGTGAAAGGAATGAAATTCAATTTGTTTTCCAAGGTGTTGCAATATATTACATCTTCTATCTATTTTGTGTGATCTACAGGAAAAATAATTTCATTTCAGTCAAACAATTCAGGAGGACTCTGAAAAAGTCTTTGCAGCAAACAGTTGGGGAAAAACAATTTAAGTGTTTGAGTAAAAAAATATCTCAGAGTAGCTAATTTCCTTCACGGTATCTGGCAACAGACCCCTAAAAATTTCAGTGCATATTTGGAAATGGGACTGAAGAAAATGCTATTCACGAAGTTCATTGTGTATTGTCACGTGTAGCTATTGCAGAAAACTGATAATGTACTGAAGATGCTGAGCTTCACAATACATGCATGTGACAGGAATCACATCTCCGAAGGACTTGCTGGTAACGAAAAGGAAGGGTATGTGCAGAGAGGAAGAAGTTTGGACTTAAACTTTGGGGACACCTAAATAATTCATAATGTTGGTAATAGCCTGCATATTACATTTATCCAGCTGAGTAAGTATAATAGGAAGGACAGAAATTGCAGTTTAAGCTGTAAAACAGCTGGGGGACTGCAGAGGCCTTTACATTTCTAATTTAGTTTTTAAATACAAAGATATTTGAATAATTCAGGGTAAAGAAAAGACTTGTAAAACTGAGGATACATCTAGAAAGAGGTCAATCTGTGTAACCTGAGTCTTTCTTTCTCTGATGGCTTCTCACAGGCAAGAGAAAAAAATGTACAGTCAAGTACAAAAAATGTACTACTAAATTGAGGTGAAAGTGCTTTTATAGGTACCTTTCTTTGCTTGTAAACTTTTTTCACTAATCCTTAGTTAAATATTTGACTTTAAGTTTGGTTGAACGTGCAGCATTCTTCCTTTACCTTTAAGTCTTGCTGTGTTCTTGAAAAAGTTGGGCTGTGCACATTCTAGGAACCAGTCGAACCTCTTGCATCAACTTCATCTTTCAGTTGGAAAAAATCTGTTTACTGCAACTCACTTAAGAGGAAAACACACATGTATGTGAGCAAATCACACAAGATCTTGGAGTGAGGTCTAAGATAATTTCAGTTTTGGAGGAAACTTGGACTGAAAATTGTTACTCATAGAAATGTAAAGTCACATGAAGAATGATGAATTTTGAATACAGAGTGGGTTGGCAAGAACTTTGAATAACTTGGCTATATCTATTTAATAGCTATATGTTGTCCAAATACAGTGTTATTAAGTTTTCTAAATCAGTCTCTATTACATGCAGGATAGATACATGTGATTATTTTGCATAGGGAGCAATAAAATGTTTTAAAAATTTCTTGCTTATTTTATAGACACATTGATATGTTTTATGACGTATATAGACTGGTTCCATGCACCAAGCTAGGTCATGGCAAGAATAAGAATTTTAGAAGTATGGAATATATTATGTGGAAATAAAGAACCAAGATTCTAAGCCATTATCTGTATGATATCTTTATGACACAACACAAGCTGCATTTCAATAGTTAACTTTGTTCTGAAACTAATTAACTTATGTGGTCATAGCTATTGGACTGTAGAACCTGGAATTAGCAGTGGACAAATTGTCTACTGCTACGGAAGGAGATAATAGCCCACTATAGCCCCTCTCGGGAAATATGAAATAAACATAGCCTGAGACAGCTCAGTAAGTGGAAAGCATTTCATGGTCCGGTAAATCTTACAGATCATGATTAAAGGTCTGAGTGCTACTGAAAATAATTTGAAGGAAGGAGTATAATTAGTGTATTATATTCCCACTAAGACTTAAAAAAAAAAAAAAAACCTGCTGAGACTGAGGCCAGTCACTGTAAATGTACACTCAAACAAACTGTGTAGCACAAGTAGCAGTAAACCCTGGCCATAACCCAGGCTTTCAGCTCTTCAGTCAATGACTGCTGACTTTATGCTCCTGCTTTTCTGCCTGGGGGAAAGTCAGCTTGAGCATATCTCCTCTGTTTAGCCCCCTGGTTTTCATAGAAGTTCAAGAAATTAAGGGGGGACTGGTCTTCAGTAACTTTAGACAACTACAGTGCTTTGTCTGCATCTGAGCACAGCTCATCCTTAGCTGCATTTTCAGTCAGCAACTCCCACATCCTTTAGATAACGCAAATCATGTCCTAAAGGGTCATCTTTGCCTCCATTGTCATTCTAGACTGCTTTTTGGGGTTAAAATCAGGTGCAGATGTCTATGTCTTGTCAGTCTCTCTCAAAAGCTGTGTCAGGCTGTCAAGACCAAGTTCTAAACTCTGCCTTGGAGAAGACAGCAAAAAGCTGCCAGTCTCCAGCTGTGCCCATGGGACTTGGGACACTTCTGTTTCACAGGCACATGACCTGCTCCTTCATGCTTGGAAGTGCCACTCAGAAAAGGAGCTGGAGCCAAGCTGAGGTCCAGCTCCTGGACTGGCTCACCCTCTGAGCTGTGTCCTGAAGTTATGAAAATTAAAAATGAATGTAGCCGTGAAGTAGTTAAAGCAGTTTGCTTGTTGGTGTAGCAGATACCAAACCTCCATGCAGAAGCTGCTCACCTTTGCTTTCAGTAAAACAAACCACATCCAGGTAACACAATCATACAATTAACAAGAATTAGAGAGGAACTTGCAGAGGGAGCTAGAACCAAATTCCCTGATGGTTTTTAATAGTCCCATCGGGGAAGGGAAGCCTTAGAGCTGAGAGAGAGAACAGACATGAGAGGGAAAAGGTGACAGAGTATGTGGAAAATCCTAGGCAGGATATGCAGGAACCTGCTCTCATTCCCACTCATATTTCAAAGTGGGTTTTTCTCCCCCAGTGTCAGAACAGCTGGTTGCACACTTCCATGGGGATTTACTGAATCCAGACTGGTTGACTGGAAGTTTGTATGAGTAGGTGGATGCCAAGGATATCAAGGTACAGGTTTCTTGTGGTTCTGTCTGCTACAGAGAGGAGAGACACATAAGCCCACTTTTCTCACTTCCACACTTTGGCACTCTCCTGAATGAGAAGAAAAAATTAATTGAAAACATAAACATGTTCAAATGTAATGCAGTCGGTAATAAAATATTCTACGTGAGGTCATCCATTATAAAAGCACAGTTAAAGGAGACTTTGATAATTGTCAGTTTTGTGAAGTACCCAATACACTGCTGGGCATGAGAGACATTTTGAAAGTCTGATGGACAGAAGTGTTCTGTCAAAATTGCTCTTATTAGAAAATTGGAATAAAGCTGATTTGGTAATTTGAATATATGTGAATATATGAAAATATGAGAATTCATATTTGCCGAATCTAGCAAATCAAGAATTAAATTCTTTGCTTAGTAGCAGAGTAACCCACAGTCACAGCTATTTTAGTGCCTCTCTTACAATGAACGGCTTAAAGGGGGTATAGACTGCTCATCACAATTCTTTTCCTGTGCTATTTCATAATTCTCAAGTTTATAAGCATTTCTGCTAAAGAGCTCTAACTTAAATGCCATCCTTTACAAGAGACCTGTTCTGTCTTTGGAGGATTACCGTACTTAAAGTTCCCGAGAGGGGTCTAAAACATGTTGCCAGACTCATGATCTAGAAAGGTTCTGTCATGTTCAGAGTTTCTGGATGTTTCTGTGCTGCTTTGTGGTTGCACGTTTACTGTCTGACCAATCATAAGGATACTGTCTGGAAGGAGTCAAAATAAATGAAGGACAGTGTTCAGAATTGAAGATCTTTCTTGTGAAGGCCTGTTCAGCTGTTTCTGCAGGCTCTGCAGAAGTCCACAAATAAGTTTCAACTACAACACCTGCAGGGATTTAATCAGTGGCTTAAAGTATTTGTCTTAGTTTGTAGGCACACAAGACATCTTAATGATTATTAAAATAGGTCTCTTAAGAGTTTGTTGTGCTCATAATATTTGTTCTTTAATCAGAGATCTAAGTAAACGAGTCACAGAACTTAATACTGAGGCAATACTTGTGCTCAAAGACCATAGCCTAATGTAAAAGTGTAAAATGTTGGAATGGAGCTCTACTTCTCAATTGCGTAATATATAATGGTTTGAGTGTACAGTAACAGATGGAAATGTATCTTGTAGTACCAAGGAAAGAGCTTCCTTCACTTAAATGTGAGCAGACATGATGCACAAGTGCAAATAAACCTCTTTCAAAATGTGTTATGGAATTCTTAGAAAGCCCAAAACATTCTGCTGAGACGTTTGTTACCATACATCTGGTTCCACAGACTCTGTTTTAAAAAGTAGATTTGGGCTCATTGAGAAACTCAGCACTCTGTCATAATAATGTATCCAGAGTACAAATATATTTCTCTATTGGTAGGGCTTTATAGCAAACTATGTACAAAATTGATATGCCAGCTGATACATCAATAGACTTCGGTGAAGTGATACCCATACGTGAGAAGTAATTTGCTACCCGCTCTAAAACCCATAATCAGACCCATTGGATGTGTGAAGCTCTAAAGTTCCTAAACCCAGGAAAAGACTTTAAAAACACCTGCAGGTGGTAAATGCAATCAGATGCTCTGTGTGGATCCAGCACATAATTCCCCCAAGGAAACAGATGAAATCATTACACTGAGTGGCTGTATCCTTGAAAAGTACTGTTCGTAATTGAACTATTCCAAACACTCTGCCACTAAAAATGCACCTTTCAGATGTCAAATCCTGTTCCATTGAGCAGTGTACGTGATCTGCTGACACAAGTCATGGCAGAGTTTTGATGTGGCTGAGCAAGCCGTTTGATCCAACTATTTTTCAGTGGATATTGCGTGGGCATTTATTTATATTTATAGACAGGCAACACTAACCAAAAGCTTCAGAAATCCAGTATTCCCTTTTACAAGGAACTTTTCACCTTTCTCTTGCCAGTGTAAAGAAAAGAATTCATAACAGTCCTGGAATGCGGTAACTTTTTAACAGCGAAGGAGGGAAATGTGGTATTCAGTAAAGACAGTCTCTAATTGAGCCCAGTTACTCTTTTCTATAAACAAGCAGAAATATTGCCTTGGTTTTCAAAGGATGTTTTGATAAGGCAGGACAGCTAGCTAAAAGGAGGATGTGGAAACAAAAATGATCAGCTTGAAAAGAAGCAAAATTCCAAGGTCCATGCATTGCATTTAGTAGGAATGTGTCAGGGAACCTCTACCACAGAAAGCTGGAGGATCTGGCACACAAAGCTGGCAAGAGACCTTTCAGCAAATCCAAGTCAGAGTGGCACCATACTGCTGGAAAACAACAAATGTGGTAGACAGTTTTAAAAAAAGGGGAAATAAATCTGGCCAAATACCAGACTGCAAATATGGTATCAGGAGTATGCAGCACTTCTGAGAGGACCCAAACAAGACCTAAAGAAAGAACTCCTTGGAAACAGGTTAATTAGAATATTACATTGACCAGAAGTAGGTTTTGTGCAACTTATTTCATATTGCCTATGATCCAGCAGTTTCAAACAGTTTACACTCTATCAAAGACTTCTGTAACTCTGAAAATTTTAACCAGCTTGGACCTACTGGGGATTGAAAGAGGAATTAGTGAGTAATTAACTTCTGCTAGGTACAAAAGCAGTTAGTTGAGACTAAAGGGCATCTGTTTAACTAATGGTAAATTATTGTCAAGTGTCCTTGCTGAGGAAAGGATGGTACAAGACACTGCCTGTACGCTGACCATTCATAAGGTCAGTTTGAACATCAGAAATAAGTTTCAAGCCACAGCAGGATTCTGTATGAGGCTTCCAAGACAGATTTAAGCAGATCAGAAAAAAAAATAGGTTTCTTCATGAAGGAGCTGAGAGTTTGTGGAAGGGATTATATTTTAAGGAATCATACTAACCCCTGCCTAAGGCAACGGGTCTCTGACCACAAAAGTAATTTTTACAATGCTCAAGAATTGGGAAGGTAGTGCCTAATAGTGGTTGGTGACTCCTCATTATTTCAAGGGCTCACTTGGTGAGGGGATGCTGCTCATCAGCACTGTTGGCTCCCTGCAGATCACCTACCAAGCATTTTCCCAGGCTTCCCAGAAGACCCAGTCTTTGTATTTGCCCACAGGCAACTTGGAGTTCTGTCAGCTGGGCCACAGTGTGGCTCTGGATGCCCCAAGCTGCCACTGGGTCTTGGGCAGTCCGTTTCCATTAATTAGAATGGTGGTATTTTCCCAAAGCAAGTATGTGATGGTTGTTGAAGCTGAATTACTGAAGGTATAAGTAAACCTAAACCAATTTGGAAAGTTGAAACTTTTTCTAATTTTTTGGTTTTTTCCCCTTTCTAAAGGAAATACCTGGTGCGCTTGTCTTAAGTTACAATGTAAAATGTAACCAAAAGTATGTATTCTATTACCATCTGTTAAAACCAGGTGGGGCAGAGTTCTTCATCTGTTCCATGACACATCCCTGATAATTCCCTCCGGGCTGTATCTTCTGATAATGGGCTATCAAGCCTCACTGCATGACTCATAAAATTACATCAGGCCATTGTGAGATGCTCCGCCCAGGGGGAGGAACCAAGCATTCCTACCTGGATATAATCTGAGGTTTGGAATGCCCCACTCAGCCCTTACCTACTGGATTCCCAGAGGACAAGAGCTACCTAACCACCACTGGACCTTCAGAGGAACACCAGATCCTTCTACAGCGTCACTGCTTTAACAGAACCACATCTATCACTTTAGGAGGACTGCAGCCAGCACTTAATCTGACTGCTGCCACTACCTTGCCCAGCAGGGTGTCAGGTTGTATCCTGACTCTGTCACTGTTTCTGTACTATTGCATTTATTTTTAATTTTCCTATTAAATTGTAGTTTTGACTTCTAGTCTCTCACTGGTTTGCTTTCAAACTAGTACATTGCCCATGACAGGAGGACTGGGACTAGATGGTCTTTGAGGTCCCTTTCAACTCAAATCATTCTATGATTCTCCACTGTGACAGTGGGTCTTGGCTCTCCAACAGCAGTCATTATCCTTGACTCTTCTTTTTTTCTCTCAGGAAATATTTCTGTCCTGACAGGTTACCGCTAGGCTCCTAATTACAAGGAATATGTGATTTGTGGGATTTTATGTTTCCAGCCCCAATGTATACAGGTTTCTTATGGTACATAGATCTGTCACAGGAAGTTTCTGTATGGAAAGGACAGTTTAAAAGAGAAGACAACACTGCAGTTGAGGGGAACTGTGCATTTTGAGGGTGCAGAATGGGAAAACAGAAATCTACTGAGCAGTCACAAGGTAAAATCAACTCCACTGAGAGAGCTGGGAAAAAGCTTATACGCAGCTGTCTTCCATTTGCCTCCAGTTTTTAATTAGCTAAGTTTTCAGGAACTAAATTTAATTTCTAGATTGAGTGAAATGAGATTTTGTGCTGGTCTTGGCTGGGATAGAGCTAGTTTTCTTCTTGGTGTCTGATACTGTGCTGTGTTTTGTATTCACTATGAGAATAATGTTGATAACCCAGTGATGTTTCAGGTGTTGCTGAGCAGTGCTTACCCTAAGTCAAGGACTTCTCAGTGTCTCATGCTCTGCCAGGTACATGAAGCTGTCAGGGAGCACAGCCAGGACAGGTGGCCTGAATTGTCCAAAGGGACATTCCACACCACAGAACATCATGCCCAGTACATGAACTGGGGGAAGTTGGCCATCAGGGGCTGACTACTTGGGAACAGGCTGTGCACTGATCAGTGTGTGCTGAGCAATTGTATTGTGCAACACTTGTTTCTCTTGGGTTTTATTTATCTCTGTTATTTTTCATTAGAGTTATTATTAATATTATTAATATTATTGTTTTATTAGAATTATTGTATTTTACTTTGCTTCAAGTTTTAAACTGTTCTTATCTCCACCCATGAATTGTACTTTTTTTTTCTGATTCTCCTCCCCATCCCACTGCTGGAGGTGGGAGATAGTGAGTGAGTATCTTCATGGTATATGGTTTTTGGCTGGGGTTAAACTATGACAGATTTCTTTTGATTTTTTTTTTTTTCAGAATGGCAGCAGTTTATATTCAGAGATGGCAACAGATAGAAGTAGAATTTTAGCAATATAAAAAGGAATGAGTCTGTGGCATCCCAACTAATAGAGTTAAACTTGCTGTATCAGAAAATGGACAAGGCTGTACAAGGAAAAATGATTGGAGACTGAGGCTGAAGAGCAACCATCTAAAAATAGTAATTGATTGGTGTGGAGTGGATAAGGAACCACAGATCCCTAACCTTCATCAGAAAAAAACTAAAATAAACTCCTCCATATTAGTTCATAGCAAAAGTAGAAGAAATAGAAATGCCACAGGTAAAACATGTATCAGAGGGGAATTATTTCTGCTGCTTTTGAGTTTGCCTCTATTAAAGTCAGAAACCATCACAGGCCATGCAGCTCCCTCGTGTGTTTATTCCTCTCTCACAAGCTCAGCCTGATCAGTGCATTGAGAAGCACAATTGCAGCTTTGAGTTATCCCACATACAGCATTAGATGGCCAAACTGAAATTGCAACTTATTTATTTTTAATAAACAGTGAATATGAGTGGTATTGAACAGCAGGGGCAAAGAGGACTTCTCTTTACGTGAGGGATGAATACTGAGAAGACCATTAGGAATAAGGGTACAAACACGGGGTCGATGCCTGGCAGGCTCACACTGCTTGCTTTTCTATTATGAACTTCCTCTGTGACCTTTACCAAAAGACTCCCTTCGTGTGTCTGTTCAGCAAGTGTAAAATGGGAATAAGTGTATTTCCCTACTTCCAGAGGTAAAATGAAAGCCATATGGGTCTCGATTTTTATGATTTTATGAACTATACAAAGTGACAGGATCCAAGGGAATGGCCAGAAGTTGTGTCAGGGGGAGTTTAGGTTGGATATCAGGAAAAGGGTCTTCCCCCAAAGGGTGCTTGGGCACTGGAACAGGCTCCCCAGGGCAGTGGTCACAGCACCAGCCTGACAGAGCTCAAGCGTTGGACCAATGCTCTCAGGCACAGGGTGTGACTCTTGGGGATGTTCTGTGCAGGGCTGGGAGTTGAACTTGATGATCCTTTGTGGGTCCCTTCCAACTCAGCATATTCTGGGATTCTCTGATATATATTTAAAAAGAAAAAAAAATGTTTTAAAAATGAAGAGGGTGAAGTAGCAGAATTGCAACATCCCTACTTCTGAGCTATTTATGTTTCTTCTGCCTGTTGAGATCTTGGTGAGTTCCTAAATATTAGTAGGCATGAGGTGTTGCTTTGGGCCACGAACACATGTAATACATACTTTCAGTGTTACCAGCCCGTTCATTTCTCTGTGGCTAACACAAACTGTAACAAATGAGCCATATTTTGAAGGGTTGGAGGCGAGCAGCTCTCTCCCTGCACTGTTTTTGCCTCTTGCAGACCTGGATTGCACCGCTGTCCCCGAGGCACCCCCGGCAGCCCCTGCCCGGAGAGCGCTCCGTGGGCACGGCGACGTTGGGATGTCACTTGTGTACGGAGGGGATGTCACTTGTGTGCGGAGGGGATGTCACTTGTGTGCGGAGAGCCCCATCCCGTGGCCAAGCAGAGGTCCTGCAGCCAAGACCTGCGTGTGTTTTGTGGAAAAGGCACCGAGCATTTCTGCGGGGATAACGTGAGGCTGAGGCAGCGGCAGCGGGGCGATGGCTCTCCCGGCCCACCAGAGACCACCGAGGGCAGAGAGCAATCCTTGAGGAAGGATTTGGACCTACTCTTGTTTGCAGAAAAAAAAAAATCAGAAAAGGAACTTGACCTACATTGAGTCCTGATCTGTGTATAAATTGGAAAACAAATAAAAAGATCGGATGCAACATTGAACAACCTGGTCTAGTGGAAGGTGTCCCTGCAGGGGACTGGAACTAGATTGCCTTTAAAGTACCCTCCAATCCAAACCGTTCAATGATTACATGATATTTCTAATGAATGATTAAAATACCTGTCACTTTGTGAAAGCACTTACTTATAATACAGGGACATTACTTCAGTATTTAATAATTCAGGCCTCATGCAAGTCTATTTCAGGCCTTACCACCTGAAGAAGTGTGTCATAAATGTTTAAGCAACCTGATATATACCTGAATTCCAAATTTAAAATGATTACCAAGCAAATTCTGCTCTTGACATTCAGGCCAATGGTGAATCCAATTAAGAATGGTTGTGCAGCCTCTTCATAAGGAATCTTTGTTTCTGCTGTGTTTATTGCATCAAATAATGCAATATTGACATTGCATTAGCTAATTGACATTTTCTAGCTAATTTTCTCTGTCAAACTATACCAATATTATTATTGGCACTGTAGTATTGTCAGGCATATTCTGTTGCTCACCCCATTCACAGGCCTCTTTGATTTTGCTGCAGTATTTATGCAAAGTGTTACTACTTTACTCTTTCATCTTGGTGAGAACTGAACATTTGGGTCCTAAATGTAGCTTTGAATGTATCAGTCCAGCTCTTTATAATACTTAAACTCTCAAATGGTACAGCATCTACTAAGAATTGCAAGTTCATTAGCAATCTGAAACACCTTCCCCCAGTTCCAGCAAGCAGGCTTTGGAGTGTCGTCCTCCAGATTTTTCATCTCCAAATTTGTTTGCATGTAGAAAAAACTTCTAAACAGAGGTAGTGACCAGCTTTGATTATTTTTCTTGTTTGTGTTACATAAAATTAATTTCCACTGTAAATGTTACCTAATGCACAGTGAGGTTTAACCTAAAAAATTCAGAAATCTGTTCTTTTTCACAGATAGTTGGAAGAAGAATGCTCAGTGAAGGCAAACTTTGCATGCTACCAGACCAAACACAATGTCTGGCACTGAGCTTCTTGCAGTGATGTTGGGAGTGTAGCTCAGGGTGTTCTTCCCAGCAGCAGAACGCTGTTGTGCAAGCACAGCAGAGAGAAAATCTGGTGCACAGGTAGAAGTGAAAAGCTTCAGCAGAGGCACATTGGGAAGGCAGGAACACGTGAGCTGGCTTTGCTGCTAGTTAAAGGAGTGCTGCTGGAGCATCCACTGAAGGAAAACCTGGTTCACTGTCAGTGGGTGCAAAGGGATGAGCCTAACAACCAGGAAAGAGCATTCCCAAGATATTTCTGGCACAGTGTTTGACTTGGTTATGTTGAGAAAACACTCAGCCTCTGATCTGAGACATGAGCTACTCCTCTGCTTGAAACAGTTTTGTGCCTTGGTATCTCTCCAGATGAATTAACACTCAATAGAAGCCTTATTAAAGTGAGCATAAGAGCAATTTTCACCCAAGTTATAATTTTATTCAAGGAAGTAGAAATCCAAGGCCATGATTTGTGAGGCAGTTGTGGAAGCAGTATGAAAATGCTTCTCATTTAACTTGCCTTGAAAATCTGCTGTTTGAAAAGAATAGAGAAACTGATGTAAAGTCAAAAGAGACCAAGAGGAAGCTTGAAGTTGGTTTGTTTGGTTTTTTTTTAATGCATTTGCTTCAGTCTGACTGTGTCCCAAAAGCTCTGTAATCTACCCCAAAACCATTCAGGCATCTTATTCCTGTGTAAATATGTTGGCATGCTTTACTGTGCCAGGCATTCTACCACAAACTTGGACCCCAAAGATCTCAAGGATGAAGCTCTGCTTAGCAGCCAGGAGTGGTTCTGACACTATGAGACAAGGGAGAAGAGTTTCTTACCAGTAGGAATTAGCCATCATGACAGGTAAGGAAAAAGTAGAGGATCCTTTTTTTTGAAGGATGAAAATACTGTTCTGTTCCTAACAAAGGGGAAAAGGGAAGAGCTTGTTTATATTAAAGAAGAATCACATCAAAAACTTGTTTAATCTTTCTTACATCCAATCCTAAAAATTATCCTGAACAAAGCCTGGATTTCCACAAGATGGTCCTAAAGTCTTAGTATGGAGCTCCAGGGTAATTTGGATTGAGTAATTGCCCTTAACTATCATTTTTATAGCTCTAACATTCACACTACCCAAATTTCAGTACCTAAAAATTCAGATAATGTAATCTCTCTTGTTCCCCTTGATTCCCATTGCCATGAGTGAGGAGCAACCAAGAGCAAGTGCTTGCAGTAGGGTCTGGCTCTGAGCCACCCTCTGGAAGGTCCCCTCCTCTGTCACTAGTGGCTGGACCACTCAGGTACAGTCAGCCCCTGAAGTGAAGTGCTGAGAAGTGCCTCATGAAATTATCTTTCCACAGTGACTCTGCTTGTCTAACATGGACATTACAGCCTTTTCAAAAAAAGGACACTCCCACCCCAAAATAGGAATGGCATATGAGTTATGCTAAAGGAGGCACTATGACATCCTTTAACTTCCCCTGCACAGACAGCAGTGTTAATAAGAGGGAAAATTCAGCAGCTGCTTCACAGGAAAGAGAGTTGAACAATGGCTCAGCGCTGCAGGCTTTACTTTTTAAGCCAACATGTACAGGGTCTGACAGAGCAATTTCAGAGCACCAATTGAAAACCCTGAAAAAATGGTATTTCACTAGAAAATGTCAGAGCAACAAAATCTAATGGTACATGAGAAGAGAAGGCTATTTTTAGACTATTGTCACAAAAGTTAATTATCAAACCTACCTAGGGAATTCAGATTTCTTAATGCTGTTGTTCTAATAAGTACCTTAATTTGCCTGAACTCCCCACTTGTAATGACAGTGTTCTTAGAAAGCTATGACTTCTCTCTCTTTTTTTTCACTTATTTACTTTTGATTTGAAGATAAAAGGATATTTCATCAGAGCTCCCTTTCATGCAAAAACTTTTATGTTTTAACAAGCTCTGCTGCCTGTAACGTTGCGTCTAAAGTACCAATCAAATCTATTCATTTTCCTTGCATGGCCAGGGACTTAGTTTATTAAAACTTTCAAGGCATTTCAAAATGTGTTCTGAATATCTTGAAATAAAACTGTTGCCCTTTCTATTGAGGGTATTTGCAGCTATAGAAATAACTAGGATATAATTTATAGCGGTCTTATGGCTCTGTCAATATTTGTTTCTGCATTGAATGCATTTTTTTCAAACTGAAGGCAAGTACCCTTAATGTTCAAGAAGATTCTGCACCTTAAGCCTGCTCCAGTGTTCCTTGCTGGGAAATCTCTGGAGGATCCAGGCTACTGCTTGTTTGAGTGCTAGGCCTGTGCTACTCTTAAAAGCCAGCCACTTCCCCTTCACATGCTCTCTGTACTAAAGGCTGATACAAGTGGTCTCACAGAGGAGAGAAGGGAAATTTTTGACAGTGCTATAACCTATTTTGTACTCCTTCTAGAAGTTTAAATTCCTGCTAAAAGTATTTTTGAGAGAGCCTTGGATACCTGTCTGGTAGCATTTTTGTCTTACCATGGAAACACACAAGCTATAAACCACTTTTCTAGGCTTTATAAAAGCTTTATTACGTGCACCTTCTATCATGATAGATTAATTACACTTTTTACTTTTGTTAATGTAGGATAAATCACAGAAGAAAAATATTTTTACTGTCTATACTTCATAAGCTTAAGTGAATTTTGTTTTATTTAAACTTTTAATATTTTTTTAATATAAGTGATAGAACCAAAATATCAGCTTTTTGTGATCTGCCACTGGAAATTATTTGGAGCTTAATTTTCTCCTTTTTATGGCGAAAGCTTATTTTGATTGTGTCCCGTCCAACTTTCCCATTTAAAAAGAAAAAATACACCAAAAAAATTGAATTAGTAGAGAAAAATCTCCAATTTCATAAACAGTATTGTCATGAGCAGCTGGCATTGTTTGGTAACAACACAACAACAAAAAATAAAATTTTTCCGTTCATCTTTGCTAATCAGTTATTTGCCCTTCAGCTGCCAAACTTTGCTGCATGTGTTAGTTCAGCTGTTGTCAAACGCTCTATACTGGCATGTAAATATATTCTCTTGAGCAAATAAAGCTGCTCTGACTGTTGGTCTAAGATAGGAGGCTGCCTTTGATCACTGTGTGGCTGTTTCGTAAAGGTCAAAATAAAAAGTATGAGAATTCAGCAGTTTTCCTCTCAACTCCATGGAAGTATTTAACCCCCCAGAACATTGCAGATTGCAGCTATTCTGCTTTTCCAGCTTCAGTTTCCCGTCAGTCAGAGGCTGTGATTTGAAAACGCAGAGTTCCCTTTTGTCCTGCCATCTGCTAATAAGACCACAAGGCTCATCTGAGGTGTATCAGTATATGGGCTACAGGTATAAAGAGTAGCTCAGTTCACAGTCCTGAACTAACAGCAATTTTCACTGGTAACATCAAGCAGCATTTTTTTGCTCATTTCTTCGTTACACCTCTTACAATCCCCTCTGCAACAAGAGTCTCACAAATACTTCGGTGTTACACACACAATTTTCCATGTTCTCACAGCCCTTCTTTATATTATTTTTTTTATAAGTGGCCATCGAATGGCATCAATGTCTCCTTTTCAGCTTGTGTGCTGTTCTTGGCATGAAGAAGAACAGAAAAGACTGGAGAGATGTGCTGGCCATGCTCCTTGGAGCATGTTGTTTCCAGGATGCTCCCCAGCACCTCACTGCGTGCTGGAAGGACTTCTTGGTTATCATCTGCAACTGGAAGCTCCCTCTCCTCCTGCTTCTCCTCCTGACCATTATAAAATGATCTCTCTTCCAGCCATGCAGCTTCTAAAGGAATTGATTGTGCCACTTTTGAATGCTCTGGAGAATGTGCTGAGGAACCAAAACACTTAAGGCATCCCATTTGTTGGTTTATGGACGTCTTGGGTGGCAGGTAACTTGTTGCTACCCTGTGACATTGAAATTTCCCTTACCTCAACCAGACTACAGCAACATGCAAGTGACATTATTTATTTGCCACATCCAAAATGGATAACAGTGACAAATTTTTATGAAAGATGATGATGCATAATTGACTGTTGTTGAGAATGAAAATAATAGGAAATGTCCCTCTCCTTTTTTGGTAACTTGTTTGTCACCCAAGGGGCAGTGTATTTTGGCACCTATTGTACAATGTCTCTCCATGATTTAGCTTTTATAGGTGGATTTAATTTTTCACCTTTAAAGGTATGTATTTTTCTCAGGGAGGAGATAAAGTTATTGTTTTGTTAATTAAAAAACCCCAAACAAGCTGTTATTTTCCTTTGCTAATATCAGCATTACCCTGTTAGAACTTCAGCTGTGTTTCTCCTGTGTTTGATTCCCTGTTACAGTGCGAGATAATAATGATCTCTCCTCCTCCCTCATTTTTCAAGTGAAGAGTCTCAAGTTTAGTATCGAGGGTGAAACCCTGAATCTTGTAGTTCACAGAACCCAGTACAAACATATAAATGGGAGAGCTCATTACCAGCTTTTGACTGAGGTGAGACATGTTGGTAATTAGCCTCTCCGAGGAGCTTCAGACTGAGAGAAGCTGGCTGGCCCTTTCCCTTCAAGCTCACTAGAAGCACCTCTTCAAATATTTATGTAGATAGATTTTCAGTGACTAATTGGACACACAGTTATACTGAGACCATAATAATTATGACAGTACATAAAACTTCACACTCAAGTAAAACAGTACATTTTGGGGACATGTTAAGTCAAATAACCAAGGAACAGTTTGTGAAGTCGACTGAGGCAGAAGTGAGTTGATTACAAGGAAAATGGTCCAGCACTGTCCTATTTTATTTTAAAAGCCTAGGCACAGTGATTAAACAGTATCGGTTTCTGCTTTGAAGACAAAGGTGTGACTACTCTTTGTGCCTTGGGATGGATGACAGATGCCCTCTGCCAGGGGTATCTGATGAATCAGGCAAACTGAGGAATGGGAGAGGAGGTTGTGTTTCCCCACATGTGTTAGACACAGCACAGCTGCACTGTGGAAGAATTGATGGTGTGCTGTGCGAAACAGGGCTGCAGAGAACAGGGCTGGCATTGTCAGCCAATATACACATTTATACTCTGCTGGGGGGGGTTGTTGTTGCAAATGTGAACAGCACAATTATCTTACTAGTTTTTTTTCAGGGGTTTTAAAATTTATTTACTTGCAAAAGAGTTTTCCTCTCTGTGCTTCA
Organism: Aleadryas rufinucha; assembly: GCA_013397815.1. Taxonomy (NCBI): domain Eukaryota; kingdom Metazoa; phylum Chordata; class Aves; order Passeriformes; genus Aleadryas; species Aleadryas rufinucha. Next base: position 34,767 of record VZTH01005348.1, read on the forward strand.
TCTGTTAGGAGAGCGCTTGCAGCTGTCAGGCAATCTATGTTTGTGCTCATCCTGGTGGCAAGAGTTTGCCCAGGAAATGAATTCACCCTTAGTCACTGAACTGCATTTGTTGGTATGGTCTGGTGAACACAAAAGAAATAGTACAGGAACTTATTCAGATTGTTTGTGGTCTCTTTGTTCCTCCCTAGCAATGCCTCTAATACTTGTTTGTTGCCTTTATTTCCTACCAGTCAACTCCAGAGTTGTTCAACAGATAATTCTTTTTTTCTTTTCCTTAACACTTTTTCAATAAAATATTTTCTGGTAAGAGCTATAGAGTAAAGTATTGTTGTTGAAGACAACCTTTAGAAAGGAATATGTCTGCATTTAGGTTTTGAGTGTAGCTGTAAGTGAATGGTTATTAAGGTATGCTTGTCCCCAAACACGAGCTCTAAAAAACCAAGGGACAACAAAGAAAAGGCAAGCACTAGGTAACTTTTATTGGAGGGGAATGGAGATTTATCAGACAGGGAATGCAGAGGTGTGCAGGCTAAGTCAGGGAGAGGAAAGCTTCTGGTATGGGAACTACAAAAAGATTGGGGAGTTGGGAGGTGACACTGGTAAAGAGAATAAGGAAGTAAAATGAGGAGATAGCCACTACTCAGATATTGGTGGCTTGATGTGAGGAATGGATGCTGGTTAAATTGGCTTATTTCTGTCAGACACGCTCTGATTCATGATAGTGCAGGTGACTCAGGCAGAGCCCAGAGCAGGCTCGGGGCACGGGTGGGCTGCGTGTCTGCAGCTCCTCTGCATACATCCAGCTCTTCTGCAGCATCCTGAGAGAGGAAATTCACACCTTCACAAAGGCCAGGACAAGAGCTGGGAATTACTCATGTCCTGCTGTAATCTTTCACGGTTTTCTGCTCGCATTTTTAAAGGACTTCGTTGCTACTTCAAGAGTATTTTGTGTCCCATGTGCATAATTTCCTGAAAGTGCTGTAAGGGAAAGAATCATCACTAGAAAGAGAATGATATTCTTGTCAAAGAGAAAAATGCAGTGGGGATTTTTTTCCACCATAATCAAGCCTGCTATATTAAATCACACGGATGGGAGAAGGAAAAGAAAAAAAAGATACTATGAAACTGAGTGTAAATATTTTATTCTTAAAAGTAAATCTAAAGTTCAAGTAATAAGCACTTAGGTACACTATATTCTGTATTATTTTTTGATGCCTCTTTTGGGAAATAGCCCAAAAGGAAACATGTTTCTAGCTTGCAGTTTCTAGCTTGCAGTTTATGCACTGTGTTCCCAGTGATTATTTTTCAGGGCATGAAGCCCTCATGTTTATTACGCACCCTAAAGCTTAAGCATACATATCATATCAAGTGCTGCCTCTGCTGGTTCAGCAGCCCTGAGAGATGTTCTGTGAACACCATTAGGTTGTTAGGCTGAAACTAAATGGCAACTTTTAAAAATAAGCCTGGGTGCAATATGACTAGAAACTGTGATAAAGACATCAGACAAAAAGAAAGTTGTCACATTCCTGTCATTAAATGTATGTACAAACCTGTTTAAAACCTTCAGTTATGGGTAATTTGTTGCCTAATGTCAACAAGGACCCATCATTAACTGTATTGATTCAAGGCCCATGTATTATGCATGCAAATACCCTGAGTCTCAGAAGCATCCTGTAACGTGTCACTATCTCTGAGGTGCAAATATAAGTCCACCAGTGAAGAAGGTATTTTAAAGCTGTAAGAAAGATTGATTTTCCAATAGTACTCTTGTATCAGATGAGCACGACTTGACGATAAATGAAAGAAAAATGAAGATCTAGGCTGGAGCTCACCATTCCAATCCATCCCTCTCAAAACAGACACTGAAATGTGTGTAGGCTGCAGTTACATATCTGGTACCATCTAAAGAGTAATTCAGAGCAGTCTCTTCTGGAAATAAATATAAAATGATTCAGTACAAGAATAAACACTTATGACCAATATGTATTATAAACTTTACTTCTTAGTGATGTTTTGTAGTCCTTCAGTTGACAAACATATTAGTAGAACACAGTGAATCCATTCCTCTATGACTATTTCTATATTTTTCCCAGTGCTGTTGAAATGCTGTGTTTTGGCTTGCTCTTAAAGGCACTAACAAAAAAAAAGTATTTTGATCAAACTGAAATTTCTTTTCAACTTGGTTTACAGAATATCGGTTAAAACTCAGTGCACATTTTAGTTTTTTGGAAGTGAAATTGTTCGATCCACCTAAAATGATTTTAATTTGGCTTTTTAAAGCTGTGAGTGGGTTCTTCAGTTAATTTCAAATTTGGGGGTGGAGGGGATGTGTTTCCTGGTTCTAGACCAAAACACGATGTGAAAGCTTAAAATCCTTTGGAATTTGCATTACTCTCTTAACACTGTATTTTGTACAAGGCAAGTCCCTGCAGTTTTTAAAAGGGAAATTATTTTGCAAGTTTTTATGCTCCCACCCCTCTAAAAAAAACCCAAACTGTTGTGATAAGAAGCAACGCAGAGTCCTCAGGCAGGTGCAAAAGGAAGCTTTATTTATTGCAAAAACCCAGCCTTTATAAGCAGTAAGCTGGTTATCAGTTTACATAGTTTTAAAGCACAACNACCACCACACACCATGGTGTGAGCACACGATGGTCACACAGCATGTTTTTCTACCCCAAATTCAGCTGTATCTCTTTCCCACAGTCCTTTTCTACTTAGCCAAAGTAACAGGCCTGAGCCATGATTTTACAGGGGCAACAAGGCCTTCATTTTATAAGGTTTTACCTATGTGCAACAAAAACCCAAGCTGAAATCAAAGCCAAAACACAAAACAAACAAACAAAAATCAAACAAAAAAACCCACCAAATCCCAAAACCCCTAAAAGTTACAAACACCCTATATATGGAGCAGAAGGTTGCTCAGCTCTGCAAGTTGGTGTCCCGGAGACAGCAGGAAAGAATGCAAGGTGCAGCAGTGGTGGCCATCTGCCTTTGAAGCACCTGGAAAGGCTTTAAATGATGACAATCCTCTTGATCATCTCACATCTTCCAAGTAGAAATGATATTCATTGATGAAGTGGAGGGATATTTATTAGCAAAGCAAAATTTTTCATGGAATGACTGTCAGGCTCTTTCAACAAAACCTCCCCTCCCCACCCCTCTTTGCTGCCACAGGGAGAAGAATGCAATTTTCATTTTGTTTCCTTTATAACCTCATGGATGACTATCATGGCAGATGACTTGTGATTAATGGAGGAGCAGACTGGCACATGCCAGGGACTGATTCTCTGCTGTATGTGGAGAGCACTGCCCCATGGCAAAGCAGAACTACAACAGAACCTTTATTAATGCAAAAGAATGGGCCTTTTCTACAGAGCATTTACAGAGCAAAGCTGTATGAAACTATTGGATATATTACTTGATGAAAATTTAGTTGGCAATCTGTGTGATTTTCAAACAAAAGAAAAAAAAGAATGAAAGAGTATAGAAACAGGTTTGACTTGCATGTTGAATTGCTGGAAGAGCTCTGCATGTATGGTCATATGTAACCTGCACTGCCTAAAAAGCCTTAGTGCTCTGGTAATATAATCACCTCACTGAGTGTATTTTGCTGTATTTTTCAGAATTTATGGTATCATTTTTAAATAAAAGGGAACCTGGTATGTTTTCAGGAAAAAAAAAAAGGTGCAACTTATTTGAAAAATAAAATTCAAAAAACAACAAAAAAGTGTGTTCTGCCCAGAAAGGTGATGGAGGCAGAGTGAGAAGAGGAGAATATATTAAAAAGCTGAAGAATGGGTGGCCCAGCATGTACTGATTAAGAAATAGATACATCAGTTAATTGTCATATTTGTTGGGATTGGTTTTGTATCCACTAGTCTCCCATCAAATAAATATGTCATTAGGAAAGGAATAGAAAAAACATAGAGACATTTCAAATGTCATTTCACAAAGAAATAAGCAAAAACAATGAAAGGAAATACGTTTTCATGTATTGGCAATTATTTAGGGCCAGAATCTTAAACCCATGTGTGACCAAACCTGAAATGTAATATAGGGGATCCAATATGTGTTTGTTCAACATTAAAAATCACTTGATCTAGGGGAAAAATTGCTCTTTGCTTAGAAATATTTCAGTGAGCATTTGGTGGACAAATGTTAAAACACACCATAGGCCCACTTCAATTAGCACTTTAATGCTAGATAAACATGATACTCATTTGGCCTTTGGATTTCCAATTTGAAATCTGAGCAGAAGTGGGACAAAAGAAGGTGAATACTCCCTGAATCAAGTGTGAAACTTTCCTTTGCCTTAACAAGGCTTCCTTCAGGCAGGTTTTATCTGCTGGTTCTTCTTAAATGGAAGAAGTACCCTCCAGTCCCACCCATGATCAGTGTGAGAGGCTCTGATGGTGCTCAAGCACCTTCCAAGTTCAGCTGTCACAGAGGTGCTCTGAATTTCCACACAGATGCTTGCAAAACTCCTTTCTTTTTTCCCTGGCCTGGGTCTGAAACTCAGAGGTTCTCCAAGTTAGTTATTTCTCAGGCTCTCTGCTCTGTATCCATTCATTAAAGTTCAAGGAGAGCTGGACACATGAAAGCCCTGGAAGCCTTGATGCCTGAAACTATTGGCTCAGTGTTGCTGAAAAATACATTTTGTTTTTGTTAAACACAGGTCTTTGGACTTTCCCATTCACAGGAGCTGAAAAATTTGTCCCTCCCCAAAAAACAACAAAGAGAGATGGAAGGAATTTTATGCTGAATGCAAACCTTTCCTCTCACAGTTATTTAGGAGGAGGGGACCAGCATTTCATTACCCTGGACAGTACCTTGGGGCTGTCTGTCTCTGAGTCACAGCACATATGCAGGCTGTGAATACATCCAGCTCTGCCTCTTCCGACACAAACTATTAACCAAAATTCAGTACTTGTGCAGTATCCATTAGGCAAATAAATTGATGAGGGGCCTCTTTGATGCCATCCTCTTCTCTGTGACAGGTAGCATAAGTACAACCACTTGCCACTGCCTCACTGCAGAAGTTAGAAAAATGGGAGGAAGAAGAAGCAAAACCAGAAATGTTTTTCCGCTGTACAAGGTGATCTCCATTTTAATTAAAAATATTTCTGAATTCTTTTTTGTCAGGCTGAAAGTGTTTTTCTGGCCATTTTCATTGTTACACCTCTCTCGATGATTTTTGAGAGGTCTTGGGAATCCATAGAGGTCTCAGCTGACTGGACACTGATGAGTGTTTTCACGATTTTCAAGAAGGGCAAGAAGAAGGACCCTGGAAACTACAGGCCTGTCAGTCTCACTTCAGTGCCTGATAAAGTTATGGAGAAGATTGTTCTGGGAGGTATTGAAAAACACTGGAAAGACAATGCAGTCGTTCATCACAGTCAGCACAGCTTCATGAGGAGAAAGTCCTGCTGATCAAACCTGATTTCCTTTTATTACAAGGTAACCCACCTAGCTGATCAAGGAAAGCCAGCTGATGTAATATGTTTGGATTTCAGTACAGCTTTTGATAGTATCTCTCTCAGTATCCCGGACAAAATGTCCAGCCCACAGCAGGACAAACACACCATAGGATGTGTGAGCAACTGACCCATGGGTTGGGGCACAAAGGATTACGGTGAATAGGGTGACATCAAACTGGTGACCTGTCACTAGGGGGGCTCCACAGGGCTCCATCCTCAGCTCTGTGCTCTTCAGCAGTTTCATAAACCACTTGGATGCAGAACTGGGATACTGAGCAAGTTCATTTTTGATGCAAAACTGGGAGGAGCTGTTGACTCCCTCCAAGACAGGGAGGTGCTGCAGAGAGAACTCAACAAATCAGAGGCCTGGGCAGTCACCAACCATGTGAAATTCAACAAGGGAAAGTGCTGGATTCTGCACCTGGGATGGTGCAACCCTGGACGTATGGACAGACTGGGGAATGAGAGGCTGGAAAGCAGCGCCAGGGAAAGGGACCTGGGGGTCCTGGTTNTTCCAACTCAGCTTATTCTGTAGTTCTGTGATTCCCGTGTCTCTCTCCCTGCTGTTTCTAGTCCTGTTTATTGGCTGGCTGATGCCTTGCTTTGATGAGACCAAAGCCCTGCTCTGGTGGTTTTTACCAGGCTCCTGAGAAATCCCTTAAATTCCAAACCCAAAGAATAGCCTCAGTAAGTCCAATGAAACAGTGGCTTTCTGTTGATCTAATTGGTATCAAAGTGGCAGTGGAGAGGGCATTTAGCTGTTTATTTATGTAGGTAGAAGTGACTGAAAACAGTGACCAAAACAAATTCAGTCAGGTAGTAAGGTTTGTGTTTTTGTCCACTAGCCTGTCAGCTGCAGGGCATTATAATAATGGTAGTTGGTATAAAAAGACTGTATTGCTCTGCTGGCAAAAGGCATGTAACCAATCCTATGCTTTAAGTGCAGCTCTGTAGACAGGATTTTCTTTTGATGAAAGGCTAATTTAGTTTGCCAAGAAATCTTTCATACATCATGATTTGAGGTGTCACTAAAGATTAAAACTCCAAAATTTGTTCAGGTAGTAATCTAACTTTAATTTTTGCCTCCAAAGATGAAAGAGAGAATTCTCTTTTAAAATGAAGAAGGTTAGATAAAGACGTAAATCACTACTGATATTTTATGACTTGAATGTGGACTGGGGTTTTTTTTCCAATTAATAAGCCTTCTTTTAAAAAATAAAGACATAAATTTGAGTAGTTAATGTTAGAGATGAGCACAAGAACTGAAGAAACCAGAGCAAGTCCAAGACTTGTTCTGTTGTCAATGAAGCTGTAGTGATTAATCTCATATTCTCAGAATTCTGTTATCTGACCACAATTTGATTGCCTCCAACACTTTGGACTGAGTTATCAGGTCTGTCTGCATGACAAATGGTTGCTGTGGCAGACCTTTAACCAAAGCAGAGAAGAAAATCAGAGGAAGGAGGTAATGTTTCTGTAGAAAGGGCTACCGATAAACAACAGTTCACCGCTCTATCGAGTGGCATTTCTCCCTCTAAGTCCAGCCATTTCAGAAGCAAACAGGGGAAAGCTGTCAGGTAGTCCACCTACGTGAATCAGAAAATTAATTACTTTGCATCAGAGGCTATTTTCAGCCAAATTGTAATGAGACAGGGCCAAGTCTCTGCGTCTCAGAACTGTGCTGCCTGTTCAAATACTCTAATTGACTCGTTAAGTGTGACCACACAGGGCTTGTCATCAATTCCAGAGAGACATTACTGAGTGCACCTGAGCGATGATCCTCTCCCAAAACATGATGGAGGGCAGTGCACTCATCACCAGCGCTCACTCAGCACCCCATCAGGGTGAAGACAAAATGGCAAAGTGTTCACAGGCTGCAGAAACACTCACAGTTTAAAATAGATATTCCCTGTCCTCCCCAGGAAAAGACAGATGTTTAGATGACAGCACTGCATAGGTTGTCTGTACCAGGAGTATACCAAGGTACAGCTAGGGGAAATTCCTTACCAGGAAATTTGCTCAGAGTAGACTTTGAATATAACTCATTGGTGATACAGCACTGATTCCCTACAGGCAGCTGAAGGAAGATGGGAAACTCTTGTGTCTGTAAAGTGGTACTGGAGACTGGCTACCATTCCTAACACTAAAAAGAACATGGAAGCATTTAGAAAATAAAGCAGCAGCTGAGGATGAATTTTTATCAGGACTGGATTCTTACTTTTATTTGCAAGACCCAGGGAGTAGGAATGTGAGTGGAGTCTCATCATACCACAGGGAGTTTAAGGAGGTATCCTGCTGTGACAGATTTATCCTTCCCCAATCAGAGGAAAGCTGCATAATGCTGTTCTGTGCTTCCCTGAATCGAGCAGTCAGTGATGAACTAGCTCTGACTGCTGCAGTGGAGAGGGAGACAGCACTTTTCTGTGCCCTTATTTCTCAGCTGTATTTGGGGGAGCTATGCCATGGCCTACTGAACAAGCCAACTTTTCTGTCTGGAGTGTTTGGAAAGTAGATTCTTGTTAGCCCTGTAGAGAGACTTATGTTTTTGGTTTTGTTTGGTTTTGGGTTTTTTGGTTTTGTTTTGTTTTTTGTTGTTGTTGTTGTTGGTTTTTTTTGGGTTTTTTGTTTTTTTTTTTTTCTAAATATTTCTATTAGAAATTCAAATTTGGCAAGAATGTACCTATCCAAATGAAAATAATTATTTTATACCTTCTGAAGTAGATCCCAAAATCCTTTCCACACCAAAGAAAGTACTTTAAGGTTGCATCTAGATTAGTTATTATTTGAATTTTCCATCCACTACCACCTTGCTGCAGTACAAAATGTCAGTAGGGACAAAGTCCTTTCTCCAGGATACCTGACATGGACAGGGCATGTGGCAGATGGGGCATCTAACATCTGTCTCACAGAAAGTGATACAAGCAGTCTTTCTCCATGGATTTTGTAATGCTAAGCAGATACAGTTCTTTTTCTGGAGGCAAAGGTGAAGGATGTTGCTGTTGATGGAAGGCTGGTTGTTATGGATCATCTGCTACGTTGATGCTGACCAAGTAGAAACTGCAGAGACTGCAACAGCCAGTTTCTGTAACTCATCTCTCCCATGCTGCCATCACGTGTGGGTATCTGTTCCTGTGTGCCACAGGTTGAATACTTGGGTTTCTGAGCTCTTTGGTGCATTTAAAGTGGAATCAAACTGGAAGTTCCTTTAACATAGGAAATAATTTATAGTGTTATACATATTGGAGTTATGTATACATATACCCAGACACATAATAGGGCACAGTATATAACAATGCATGGTTTATTTCCTTTGTAGCATGTAAAAGAATCTTGCTTGTGAAATTTGTAAACCACTGCATCTCAACTCATCTAATTAACCTCATTTCCCTCTATCTACAACAAAGCTGCTTATGCCCCACACGATATGTGGAGGGTATTCATCCTATATATACATATTTCTGCTCAGTCAGGCTTGGAGTTGATCAGCATCTTTCATTTTTCTGAACAAATGAGATAACTTAAATGCAAATGAGACAGTCACCTACCCAGCTGGGTCTATGAGCATCCTATGGCTTTGACATTTCTGTACCAATGTGCATTGTGCATATGCTGATACAAAGTTTTGGTCTGACAAACTTTCAGAAATAAATAGAACATTTTTTTTTTCCTTTTCAGGTTCCCAAGCTACTAAAAGCATACTGCATTGACAGTATTCTGCTGTCACTTTAGAATAATTTTTTGATTTTCAGTGGTATAGATTTTATCATATGGCTTTCATGCAGCTACTAAAAGCATACTGCATTGACAGTATTCTGCTGTCACTTTAGAATAATTTTTTGATTTTCAGTGGTATAGATTTTATCATATGGCTTTCATGCAGCCAGCAATATCTGGGCATTAATGTTTGTGTTCAAAAGACCAGAGAAAAGTTCTTTCTAATTTTTTGGGGTTTCTTATATTAATAATGCTGCTGGTGTCTACCTGCAGGCTTTAAGGAGAGTGATGAGGAACATGACTTGGTACAGGAAAATCATAAGACTCTTTTAAGAAAATGTACATCATAAAACCCCAGGAAAGCAGTATTGTGGAAGAGAGAAGCAAGTTTCTTGCAGCAGGAGAAAGAAACATACTACTGTTCCTTGAAACAGATTATTCTTTATGAGGAAAGGGAAAAATAGATATGTATGTCCAGATATGCATTTATTTTATTAAACAAAATAATATGAAGGTTTTCTAAATTGCTAGGCACTTGGAGTTGAAAAGTTTAGAGTTTCTTGTAATCTGCTCGTGCAGCCTGACAGGCTGACAAACTGCATAATAACTTTTGGCACCCTCATTCAGCATCCTGAGCTAGCAATAAGTTATGGAACAGGCTGCCCAGAGAAGATGTGAATGCCCCATCCATGGGTGTGTTTAAGATCAGGTTGGATGGGGCTCTGAGCAACCTGGTGAGGTGGAAAGTGTCCCTGTCCATGGCAGGGGGTTGGAATGAGATGGTCTTTAAGGTCACTTCCAACCCAAACCATTCTGTGATTCTATGATTAGACTACACATATGGGGTGAGATTTTTTTATCTCTTAAAATGACAATGTTACGTACTCATCTCTGTGCCCATTTCATCAGGGATAAAATCCTTCACCAGTCCTGCATAAGCAACTTTGCACTTCAGTAAATGCTGTCGAAATTGTTGCTTTTAGCCTGCCAGTCCCCTGGCTCTGTTCCCAGTATCTGGCAGTATGGTGGCTGTCACATCTGCCCTTATCTCAGCTCCATGACCTCTTTAGACATGAAAATGCTGTGTAAGATAGCACTTTTCTTTGAAAAGAGCTTCGAGGGAGAATCAGATGCAAACAAGTACAAAGTCAGCCTGGTGAGAAGAAGCAAATGCCAAAAAAGCTGGGAGTGCACATTACTTCAAAAACACATTGTCAACACACAATCTCAGCAAGTCTAGTATGTTGACAGGTAGAAAATCCCTCTCCGTTTACAGGCAATTGAACAATTATTTTTTAAGAAATGACAAGCTACTGAACTGCATGATGTTCTGCAAGAAGAAAAAACAGCAAAAACCTGAGGATTATGTGTGAAAAAGGGGCTGTAAGGGAACAGAGTCTGACAGACTGCAGGAGATTATATATCAAGGGAAAAAGGAAAATTTCTGGATCATAACTTCAACTCTGGATGCAAGAGGTAAACACGATGCTGAGGCAATGCATCACACATTCAGGACACCCATCTCAATCTAGAATATTGAATATTTTGGGTTCTGAGAGGAAAATGGGTTTTGCTGGGTCTTCTGAAAGTTTTGTGGTTTTTTATGGCAGTAATTAGCTTAAAAATGAAAGCACTGTCTTTGCATCTGAATTTATTGACTGCTGAAACTGAATTCTAAAACCCTCAAAATCACACTCTGATTGACCAGTAGAACAAACAGCCTTTGTCTTCTGGCATGATAGACTATATCTATAAAAGTAGTTATTAGTTTATAACTTATATTGCAAAACAATATTATATTATTTTTTTCAATTATGTCTCCTGGGTACAGGACCAGTTCAGCTCCCAGCCTTTGTGAAAGCATTTAGAAACCCTTTCTCTATCAATCAAGTCAATATGAAAAGTCTTGCATCCCTGACTGAGGCATTGTCAACCTCTCTTGAGCCATACTGGAAAATGACTCAGAGAAAAGGTCCAGAATTAAAATAGCAATTAGAAAGAAAAAAAAATAAAAGTGCTTATTTTTCAAATCTGCCTTGCATGAAAGTCCAGCTGAGAAAAAGTGCCAACACAGAATTTTTTTTTTTTTCCAAGAAATATGGAAAAGACATACCCTGTAAAACTGGAGGGAAAAGCACCCTCTGATGACTCCTTTAACATCAAAATGTTGAAGTGCTTTTTGAGTCCAGAAAGTGTCTCTTGCATTCAGAGATGATGATGTTAATGCCCAAAACCAGGAATACCGTGCAGTATCACCAGGAAGACTCATTATGAGCAGCACATCTTTCCATGTGAGGTCACCTTAAGTCTCCCATTAGATGCACATAATGTCCAGCTGGAAGTTTGATGTGCTGGCACTTTGTAAGCTTACAAGGCTTACTTGGCTCCTTGTAAGCTTACAAGGATAAAAAAGATGAACGAGTGGAAAAAAAGGAAATATGTAAAAAAAGCCCATCAAACATCAAAGAAACAACAACTCCCAAATAAACAATAATCTTTCTAATATAAATCAGTTTGGAATAAATTATTGAAATCTTATCTTGGAGGCATTGAAAAGTGAAAAGCAGTGGATCAAAACTTTACCCTTTTATGGCTGCTTCTCCTAGTTTGTGTTTTGAAATGTTCTCACTCATATTTTTATTAAAATATTTTCTTTTTTTAAAACAAACTCTTTGCAAGTGAAAATTCCACTCAAAGACTCATAATAGCCCTGTCAGTGCAATATTAGCTCCAGAGTTTGGCACCCTTGGCAATAAGGATGAATATGAAAGCAGGGTCCTCACTATGGGCTACTTCTGCCTCTTAGTGTGATTTGTAAGGTTGAGAAGGGTTCCTAAGCATATTAGGGACACATGAAAGAAGAGAGACAGGGGTTTAGCCACAGAGAATGCAAGGATAAGTTTTGTCAAGTAATGAAGCAGATGACTCTGAAGAAAACTGCAGAGCTACGTATAATTCTGACAGGGAAGGGCAGAACCAGCAGTTTAAGAAGTGAGTCACCATTTCCCATCTCCCAGCCCAGCTGATAAACCAAAAAAAAAAAAAGAGCAGATTTAAAATTAAAGCATGCTGCCAAGGACCTGAACTGGGAACGACTTGTAGGCTTTATATAAATCTTCTTAAAACCTTAGCGGAGAGTAGAACTTAAAAGTCTGGAAATATTAAATGTGAGGATTTTTTTTCTCTCACCTAGATCCTGAGCTCCTTCAGGCTCAAAAGACTTAACTTTTTAAGGGGAGTATTGGGCAAGTGGAGAGGTATGAAAATGATCATAATATCTGATATCCATTAAAAAACAAGTAATTGTTCGATGTGATTGAAGTAATGAATATGCCTTAAGTTTTAGTGAGTTAGGATGTTTATTGGTTAATGTGTTAGACATTTGTCTACTATTCCTTTTTTATGCTTTTTGTAATTTTACTAAAACAAGTTATGTTGGAATGATCAAAAAGCAGACAGACATGAGAAAGAATTCTTTTTAAAGTATGAAAATAGCAAATTCAGTGTAAAAATCAAAATAATTTCTAGCATTGTTACCTTCAAATATTTCTTGCTCTGTGATGTTAGAAAGGTGAGCTGTATTCTATAGAACCACTTAATTTAAAGGAACAAACCAATTATAGTTAGAAGGTAGAGGAGCCCTCATCTATCCTAACACCTCCTGGGAGTATCCCAGAAACCAGCATCCTCGCTGACAGCACAGGCCTCTCAAAGCCTTTCACATGGAGACAGAATTTAACCCAAGTTCCTTTATGAATTTCATAATGAATATCACTTATGTATTTTCTAAAAATCCAGAAGTTATTTTTATTTATCAAATCCGTGCATGTGTCTCTGTAGGTATGAAAAATAGAGAATTAATGAAGTTCCATCATTTACAGGAACTTCAGGTTAGAGAATGGGTTTTTATATCCTCAAAGGCTTGTCCTATTTGAAACTTGTCTTCTGGAGATGTAACATTTGAAGCAGCACTGAGGTGAAAATGTAACAAATTTTCAGGGGACTCATCGGCTTAAGAAGAAAAGGGGCAGAAAACGGCTCTGGCTTTGTAGGGCTGTGCTGACCACTCTCTCCAGCTCCAGGTTGTCTCAGACTTCATGAGATGTAGATTAATCTCGGGACAAAAGTGCAGGGAAGAAGCCTGCCAAATCAGGAAGATTCATAGAGTTAACATTTCGTTATACTGAAGGAATGGGTACATTTTTTACGAACCTAGCTGTTGAACAGGCAGCCCCAAGCACATAAAGATTTCAGAAACCTCCTGAGCACCTGCAACAGAGAGGAGACATGTATATTCTCCCCATAATAATTGCAGTACCATCAAGAAAGGGGTGTTCAAAGAGAACGCTTTGGAGACTTAACAAAGCTCCACCTTGCATAGCTTTGCTTATGGTGGTGTCTCTTATATTCCACATTGTCATTAAGAAAACTGTGCTTTCTTCAGAAAAGACAATAGGAAATGACACAAGCTCTAAAAAGAATGTTGTTTCCCACTTCTTCGATGAGCAGAGTATTGTGTTCAACCAAGGATCACATTTCTGTGACTGTACAAGAGCTCTTTCTTATGCTACTAAATTCTTCAGTGCCTGTTTAGAAATAGAGTGAAAAAAGTGAAGCAGAAACCTGAGACTGACAGCTATTTGGATGCTTCTGGCTGAGAATATTGCCTTCAAAAACCCCCTTCATGCTCTTATGTTGCTGACCTGTGAACCATTCCCCTGACTTCCACTGGCTAGTCTTTTTCTACTTAGAGATCAGTTTTCCAATTTCAGTAAGTACTGGAAAATTGTATAGTCTTTGCTATGAAAGTACTGGTGCACTAATACAAACATAATACAACAGATTTCTTTTAATTAATGTTTGATGGATAACCATTCCGTTCTGTATTAATTCATAGTGCAGGCAGTATTTTAATATATATAATGCTAAAAGAGAGGGGGAAGACATAGGTTCTTCTGTTGTAAAGAAATTAGAAAAAAAACCTGTACTTGTACCATGTTTGTTTTAGTTCCTCTGTCCTTTTTATATTTGTTTTTTTGTTGTTTCAACTGCCACTAATCTGTGGTAGTCATATAACTCACACTCTCATCTATCTATTTGCAAGACATGTAGGCAACAGAACATTTTTTGAACAAGTTTTACGTCAAAATGAAAAGGAAGAATGGGAAGGAACTGCTGCTTTGCACTAAGAACGTGGGAAGGTAAGGAAGGCAGCAGATATTAAATTGCTTTCTAAGGCTTCCTGTCAGGTTTCTCCCTAAACTTCTGAAAACCCATTCCAGACCTGACAGTGAACATGTCAGAAGTGACCGTATGAATATTAGGGTAATTATGGGAATGTGCTGGTAAGAGCTGAAAGCTCACAATGAATTCAGACAAATGAGGAAAGGTACAGGTGAAGGAAAAGACAACCTTCTAAAAATTCCCTTGAACCACTACTCCTGTATGATATTATTTTTACTTTTAGCTCTCTGGAGCTTTGATAAGAAAACACCATCTGCTAAGAGCATAAATGGAGCAGTGAAATGAAACTCTATCTGGAAAACAAAAGCCCTACTCTGCAGTTGTGCTTGTCTTCAAACAGCTTCTCTGGTGCTTTCAGCTTCCCCTTAAAATTATTTCCATAATAATTCCATGCAACAGTTGGCTGCTCAGTAGACCTCACAGCCATTCTCCCACTGCCTCTTCCTTATCACTTAAATAAAAAATGAACCTCTGTGTTGCTGGTTTTCTCCTCATGGTGTTGCAAATCACCAGAGAGGTAGACAGCCTATACTCGCCATTTTTTGGGTGCATGTTTTCCCTCCCTTCTGGAGAAAGGTAATTTCTCAGGCAAAGTAGAAGATATGGCACACTGCTTTTATTTATGGACCTTGATTATGTTGTGTATACTTATAGAGGCAAAGGTTAGTAAATGACAATTACAAGATATGTTTCTTATACCTAAGGCAAATAACAGAGTTGCCAGAGAATTAAATGCTTCCTTCATGTTAAGAATAGAAAACTGGTAGGCAGTTGTCTGTTGCTCACTGACCCATGATAATTTAACTGGCATACAGTGATACTTTTGCCTCAAGGATTATTCTTGAATGTCACATTTAATTCCTGTGGCAAACTATGCATAGCCTAGAAATGCCCCAAGGCCTGCTGTGTACACTACTCCAAAACACACTCACAGTGCTCTTCACTCAAAGATACATCAAACTCAAGAGGCCAACCTCATCCACTCTTTTCCTCTCCTTGTCCTTTATAACACTCTCTGGTGATTTCTTAGTCTTTGGATTGCTTTCTTGACATACTTTCTCCCTTCCCATAGCCTGCCTGTAATTCTCCAACATTGTTTTCTCACCAGTAATACCTGAAGTGACACTGAGCACTGGTGCTATGGGAGTATGTGTTGTTTTTTCATCAGTAGAGATTGTGGGACTTTTTTTACCTTTGTTTCCTTACTCTCCTCTCCTCCTTCACTAACCCTGCTCATCTGCCCATCACTGATTTCAGTTTGAGAAGGAAATCCGTAGGATAACATGATCTCCCATTCTCTCTTCCTGAATCCTGCCTGAAACAGCAGGAAACCTACTAGCTGTTTGGAAAACAATGTTATAACCCCACTTTTCTCAAGTTCTTTTTCTTTTATCTTCACTCTTTGCAGAAGTCTGAGACATGCTCTAAACTAATGGTGCCATGACATTGTCTCAGACTGGACCTGGTGTCCTCCCAAGGAGGTGTGTGAGTAGCTCTTTTCCTGAAATTTAAAGGTGCACCACTGACATCTTCCTCCATCACGGACATTTCAAATCAGTAGAGAAGAGCAACTAAACCATCAGACAGATTTCACCAGGCAAGGGTCAGTCCAGCATCTGCCTTGTGTACACTGTGCCTGGATAAACACTGATATATTCAGCACTGATGGATTCTGATGCTGCCATTATAATTTCATGTATTTTACAAACAAAGGGCTCATAGATGAGAAGCTAGGGATTAGCAGGGCATATGGACTTGTTTTTTTCTTTTTGATGCAGGTAGTTAATTTTCCTGAAGATTTTTCTGAATTTTTTATTTAGGTGATCCTTCTCTGCTTAGCCAACATATGTTTTCCCAAAAAATGTTTTTTATCTTTCCTACCCTGGAATTATAAAATTGCTGCATAGTTTTAGACAGAACTATTTATAAAAATGTAAAACACTCTGTTTAAAGCACTCTTACAGACAGCTTGCTTTTCTTGTCAGTATATTAAGGTTTCAAAAATATTGTAGGCATTTTAATTTTATGACAAATCCCAAGATTTTCAATCCTATTTTCTGAAAACAAGTAGTATTTCACTTAATATTTTTTTAGAAAGCTTTATTTTAATAGAAAAAGCTCTAGGTTGTAGTCCTTTTTAAAATATGTCAAAATAAAAATCTAGCAAAAACAAGATAATAGCCAAAACTTTGTTGTACAATATTATACACTCTATTATCCATTCCCTTATGGCATATGCATTAAAATATCTGCCTATTTTTGTAATTCAATCTAATTATGCAACAGCTTCCTAGGAAATGTTTTTCACTAAGTAAATTGTTATGGAAAACAATTGTTGGCTATGACCAGCATTTCTGCCCTCAGTGCTGTTTTATAGTCTTGTCTACAAACAGAATTTGTAAGTGAAATAATGTAAGGGTATCTTCCCATGCAAAAATATCTACTAGTCCAAGAACTGAGAAAATGTCAGACTTCTGGAATTATATTTGACTTCTGCTGGTTTAGCTTTTGACCCTTGTGTTTAGACATTACCTGATTTACTTGATTATAGTGATCTCAGGCTTAGCAAAAGGACAGAATGGGTTTAATGAGATTTGAATGTTTGAATGTGTTGGGTTTTTTAAGTAGGTATGTCTGCAAGTAGGGGAAAATGCGTTTTTCACTTTAAGGAAAGTAAAGATTTAAAAATTCTGCATGGTCTAAACAGCACTTTTAAAGCTGCTGGTAAGGAATATGATATAGTTGTATTTTTATTTATAAGGAGATAGGTGAGAGTGAAACTACAAATCCTGCAGGGTTTTGATAATATTTACTGATGTCAGAAGTTATGTTAATTTTACGTTAGCTCACTTCGAGCTTTTGTGCACTTCAGTTTTATCACTGAGCACTGTTGCCAGAGGCAACTGGCAGCAGACACAACCTTACCTATCTTCTCTCTCTGCCACAGTCCCTCTCCTAGATGGATTTAATTTGGGGGTTTTTAAACATTTTGGAAAGCTAGCTAATTGAAGGGTATATGCAACCCAAGTACTGGGCTGGTTGTGAGCACTCAGAATTTAAATAAGGAGTTGCCCAAATCCCCCACCTGTAAAGGCAGGTGTTCTCCAGAGAGAGGGAAATGCAACCTTATGTGCAGCTGCTGTCCAGAGGCTTTCTTAACAAAATTAAGATCCTACATAAAGATAAACCAAAAATTGTGTCAGTTGTCTACAAAGTGTGAAGAATTGGTGGGGGTCGGGGGGTGTTTACCATGTTCAGATTCAGGATTCAGGGAGGAACTTATTTGTTTTAAAGCCTTCAGCAATGGAAAAAAACCAAGACAGAAACTTTGCAGACGGACTACTGAAGGAAAACAAGAGAAAATGCATGGAGAAGTGTTTGCTCAATAGTTTACGTTGAAATTAAATAAGAAACCTGTTCATATGTACAAATAGGCTTGAAATAGAATGGCTGCTGAAGGACATGTCTTCTTGCTTGAGGCATTCAGCGTAAAACACTGAATTGCTTTATACATTTAATTTTTCATGTGACAAGTTTATAGAAAGGAAGCCGAACCAAAGGAACAATAGAAGCATAAAAAAGATTAAAGGACATAATTGAATTTCTTATTGTTCGTTTCCCAGAATCTTTTAATCTTTCTACAATTAGTGTTGCCTGATCACATAATGCTGTGATGCCAGAGCTGAGAATGTCTTCTGTTCGTTTTAGAGATTTTGTTGTTTTACAAAGCCGAAATGCAGGAGTGTGCGAGGTGTAGGTGGCAAGGTGAGGGCAGAGGGTGAGCTGCAAGGGTGGCCTCTGTGAGAAGGGAGCAGGGGCTGCACAGGGTCTGACACAGCCCCAGTCAGCTCCAAGTGGGAGGAAACACCTTTTACTTCTCACGGCATTACAGTTAGAGTGACAAAAGTTTGCTAATGGATCTATGACTTTAAAGGAAGTCAAAACAAGGAGGCGTCTGTGGAAGGTATTCAGGCTGTGATACAATTTTGAGTGGTCCAAAAATGACAGTGCATATCACGTTGTCTGTACCTGTTCTTGCAACGTTTCATTTGGAAATAGAAAGAAAAAAAGCTCGTCCTTACTTCTAATTCTCTAATTTTCTTCATTTGTGATTTTTCACAATAAAGATCTGATCAACTGAAAAGTGGCATTGAAAAAGTAATTCATTCAAATCACTGATTTCTTGTTACCTCACTAGGTGATCTTTTGCAAAATTAATGTTTCACTTTAACATCTACATAAAGAGACTTAGAAAAGACTCCAGAACTCCATTCATTCATTTTTAAAAGAGAAAACCAAATAATCACAAAGTATTGGTTCTTATCCTACTCCCACTTGCCCAATTCTGCCTGAGACATTTCTAGCCCAATTTTACAATCAACTGAAGGACTCCTAATTCTATTTCCAAGAATTATTATCTACAATAATGAGTATTGTAAAGTCAAGCACAACTTTTCAAAACTCAAATCTGTGTTCTGATTGTAACTTTTTGTTGAAATGTCACATTTATATTTTCATTCTATATGTCTGGGTTTAATTGCCTAAATAAAGCTTTGATAGTCAGTTCAGCAGAAAAAATTGCTCACCCTTAAAATCAGAGCAATTTCGAGTTCTACCAGAACAAAAATTGCAAAAAGGTTTAAGAGACCAAATCTTTATATTTTTTTTTCATTCATACAAGTAGCTTTGACTGAGTTTAGTGGAGCTCTTCAAAGAATTAAGAATCTCATGACTTGGATATTACAGGTCACAATGATGAAAGCTCATTTAAAATGTGGGTTAGAAATCAGAAAAATTTTCCAAACTGCATTTTAGGAAGGAGTAATTTCAAAGATGCATTTTAAACTGTGTTACCAATGTTACTTCTTGGAGTTAAAAATGTGTTAAGAATTGAGAGATGGAAACTACAAGTCCCTGTCACATTTTATTATGAAGCAATTTTAAATATTTTAATTAAAATTGAATAGTATCTAATACATCAGGAATAAGTAGTCTGCAGTTGTAACAGATATCTGTAATGTTTTCCATAATGAAAAAGTAGCTTGAAAGTGTGTGAAATATATAATGAGCTCTACATGCTGAAGAGCAAGGCAGTCTCAACTACAGCGTTTAACCACTTAGTCTTTGCAAGAGGACTTTTAGTTGTTATATATTTACTTTCTTTTTCTTTTTTTCTTTTTTAAGCATTTATCTGTGTCAACAACTGTGTTAAAGATGTTATGGAATTCTGTCTTTTTTATTGGGCTGAAATGTTTGTGATGCTCCTTAATTTATGGAGGTGTTATTTGCATTGTCTTTAAAATAATAGAATCACTGAGGTTGGAAAAGACCTTCAAGGTTATTGAGTCCAAACTTTGACCAAACATTGTCATGTCCAGCAAACCACAGCACTAAGTGCTGCCTCCAGCAGTTTCTTGAACACTGCCAGGGATGGCGGCTCTACCACATCCCTGGGCACTCTGTTCCAATGCTTACTTGCTTTTTTAGTGGAGAAATTCTTCCTGATGTCCAACCTGTAGCTTCCTGGTGCAGTTTGAGCCCATTTCCTATCACCCTGTAAGGCTGCCTGAGAGCAGAGCCTGACCCCCGCCTTCCTTCAGCTTCCTGTCAGGGAGCTGTAAAGAGTGAATAAGGCTCCCCCTGAGCCTCCTTTTGTCCAGGATGAACACCCCCAGCTCCCTCGGCTGCTCCTCATCAGACCTGTGCTCCCGACCCTTCCCCAGCTCTGCTGCCCTTCTCTGCACTCGCTCCAGCCCCTCAATGCCTTTCTTGTAGTGAGAGGCCCAAAACTGAACAGAGGATTTGAGGTGTGGCCTCACCAGTGCCGAGCACAGGGAGACAATCCCTGCCCTGGTCCTGCTGCCACACTATTGCTGATCCAGGCCAGGCTCACATTAAGATATCTGTCAGATATCTTATTTAGCTCCAGGATAAGATATCCTTCAG
This sequence comes from Aleadryas rufinucha, assembly GCA_013397815.1. Lineage (NCBI taxonomy): Eukaryota > Metazoa > Chordata > Aves > Passeriformes > Aleadryas > Aleadryas rufinucha. The sequence continues at coordinate 55,148 of VZTH01005348.1, forward strand.
AACGAATTTCAGTCCTGTGTCTGAACACAGTTATACCCCTTGCCTTGCTTTGTTTCTCATCCAAAGCAGCTGCTTTCTACTCCTCCACACCCTCAGGTTTCTTTCCTTTGGAAACCTAGACGAAATGGTAAGTGGGATTTTCTGCATGCCCTGATCTTACCCAAGTGTGGAGGCAGGGTCTTTTCAGGACATGAAAGCTCCCGTGTGCTTTGTGCTCACCACTCTGGTTACAGCCTTGGGTATCTAAGCACTGCAGATAAGCGTCGAGACCTTGAATTTTATTTGATATTCTGTGGGAAGCAATTGTAAAGAGCAAAGGATGAGTTTAATGTGCTCCCAGTAGCAGTGCTGCCGAGGAGACGTGTGGTTGCATTCTCTATTAGCTGCAGTTTCCCAAGAGTTCTGCTGCTCGAGAGAAAAGAATTCAAGGCCTCAACACTTTTAGGAAGTGTGTACACAGGCACATGGCAGCTGTACGGTCAGAACACTTGACCGAGGGGAAATTTCTCATATTTTTCCACTAGGCACAATTCTTTTCTGCTGAAACTCCATCTTTTTCATTTAACCTTGTATTATTTGACTTCAAAAAATGCAGTGACTAAACCCACAATTTTTTTCTGTTTAACATTTCTAATTGTTTCTAGTTAAATCTTTTGAAATATCAGAAGCAGACTGAAATGTCTGAAGAAATTAGTAGGTAGGATTATAGGTTGTTGTTTGTATTCAAGAGTGATGTTCTGTTACCTGTGTGATTGTTTTGCAGTGTATGATCCTTAGAGAGCTCTAAATGGAATCACACACACTGCCCAGCAGGATCACAAGGAGCAGGGAATGAATCTCAAAGGAGCTGAAGGAAGGCCCTCCACAGAGTCATAGGAGTCAGCTTCTCATTTTCACTAATATTTTCACAAATTCTTGACATAAAAACAAACAAATCCATAGAGGTAACTACTAGACAGTCCTACCAAAGTCATTCCAGTAGCCAGTTTTTCCTTCTTTGTTTTATTTCTTCTGAGAGAATGCTAAAAAACCCCAAACCGATTATGTCATAAGAATGCAGTCAGTCCTGCTGCAACCACAGTGGTTAGACAGACGAAAGGAGTACAGCAGAGAGCAGATAAATTGATGGTTTGGGTTATAAAACTGTCATACTTAGAATGAATAGGCCAAATCAATGTGTTTTCTACATTTGAAAGCATAGAACAAGTTCTTCTTGAGTTACAGAAATATAAGCTTTAAGTTACTGAACTTTCCAAGATGAAAAATATGGTGGAGATAGAATACAAGTTCTGGTTAGTAATCTGGAAAAAAAACCCAACCAAACAAAAAAATCTCCATGTTATCACACTTACAGGCCAGAAACACCTGAATTTAGATTTATAGTGATTACCTTTGGGTTAGGGAAAAACACAGACTCCTTAACTAATAGCCTGCCATAGTTCACTACTCAGACCAGCAGGATATTTGGCATTGAATTTAGCCTATCAAGCGCAGAAATCAAGAGTTTTATCTGCCAGGTGACAAATGTTAATGGAAAGGCAGAATATCAGAGGCAGCCCTGGAAGAAAAGTAGCTGAGAGAGCTACACAGAGAGCTGAGGCAGCACTGACATGTTGGCAAACATATGCTTGCAGTGAGAGTGAATTTAGGAACTTAACTGCAAAATTCTTCATTCATTCCTCAAACATGTCATGGAAATATAATTCAGCTCAATAATGTGGAGTTTTTTTCGTTTGCTGTGTTCATCAGTCTATAGAGAACAGATTTTAGAATACCATTCTTACATTTTCTGTTTTTATTTTCTATTACAGAAAATCAAACTGCAGTCTGGTTTCTACCACTCACTCCTGAAATGCTGTGTACATCCATTAATCCTGACATCATGGTCATGTCTCATTTTTGTGTTTAGAAGGAAGGTAATAACACACTCACATTCCTCCAAGGTGCATTTGTAGTTTAACTTCATTCTCCCTTGACACTTACCTATGCATTTTCCTCAAGTTTCTTTGAGTTTTGCTATCTTCTCACTGAGATCACCTAAAGTAAAGATAGGTAGAGATAAAACATACCCTGTTATTAAATAATTCCCCATAATAAAATAACCCACAATAGTGGTATAGAGATTGATTTCTTCTGTCAGTCAGGAGATCAGGGGTGATTGAAAAATGAGAGGATACATGGTAAAAAGAAAAAGAAAGAAAGCTAGAACTCTGAGGTAATAAAAACTCATGCTTGTGCTATTTGGTACTCACCAACTTCTGTCCTACTTTTGCTCTGTGCTGTCAGCCAGTAGCCCCTTTGCTCAAAGGTTTCCTTTTTTCCCCAGCTGTGCATATGCAAAAAGTTCTCCATGCTGTAGCATTTTCATCAATCTCAGCACTAATTTTGTAGCAATAAAAAGTTCATAATATGAAAAGGGAAGAGTCTAGTAATAATGTAGTTTAAAAAAATCTTGACTATGGACAAGGCTCAAACTTCTCAATGACTGAAGTACTTTCTAAGCAAGCTCCAGGGTTATGTGACTGCATTTTTATTTTTGCCAGAGATTCCAAGGGAACACCTACAGTTAGAATGACTCCCACATATAACAAAACCAAAAATGAGTAGAAAAGCTTTAGTTTTGTATGGCTTTGATTGTGTGGTGTGGCTGGAAGCTTCAGGAAATGATGGAGTGAATGGAATCCCATCATAATGGAATATAATGGAAGTGTCATTACTCTCAGGAGTTGCCCAAGTGAAAACTGAGTACAGATGTAATTCACTATTTGTAGAAATGTATATACAGAGGAAAAAATGTTTCCCAAGTAATTTAAAAAAACATAACATTCTGTAACTGATCCTTGTGGGTCCCTTCCAACTCAGAACATTTCTGTGATTTCTGTGATGTAGGACTCTTCTAGATAATTAAAGGCAAGAGGCAATATTTTGAGAGCTCATCCGTAGTGCATGGGTGTGAAGAAAAGATGCAGAAAAATGAGAATTAGTTCACTGGCAAAAAAGAATGGGATTGGTGTCGAGGACAAAAACTTTGGTTAAAATTATTGCAACCTGCCACATTTCCAGTTCAGCATTACAATCTCATATATGACACTAAGGACAAAGAAACAGAAACATGTTGCCCTTAAACTGTATCTTTGATTCACTTTCATTGGAATTCACATTTTCTCTGTGGCAACCAATCAAACATTAGAAGATACATTCACTTCATTATCATCTTCTGCACAGAGCCTTAGGGGAGCTTTTCTTTTGAAAAACGTAATGGAGAGACAGGCTGCTCCCTTTGGGGCATTTTCACTCTAGAAACTATGGAATTTTTGATCTCTTTCCCAGGAAATTATCTGCATTATTTTAGAAAATGCATTTAATAGTAATTCTTAACAAAATCAAATGCACACTGTCTAGTTCAGCAAAACCAGAACAAAATTAATTAGATTGTTGGAATACGACATAGCACGTCCCCCATCTTTTTATTCTATGAATATCATGCTGAACTATTCAGGATATAAGGTAACAGTGTAGATGGTAAGTGGATCTGATTGCATTATGATGGGGGAAAACCCCACAAATTCTAATTATACCTGTCTTTAAACTTTCATGGTTCCTCTTTTTGTTGGTTTTTGTTTGTTTACTTGTTTAATGTGTGTGTGTTTTGCTTTATTTTTCTCTTTTTTGTCTCCATCTTTGTAGACTATTTATTTGGAGCTAAGGAGAAACAGTGTGACCTCTTAGCACGAGCCAGAGTTCCACCTTCTGTGCTAGTACCTGCTGTTTGTGCTGCTAATCAAAACCAAAAGGAGGCACTTTGTTGCCAGAGTTCAGGTTTCTGTCATGAGCCCTGTGACATCTCTTGTTTCTGCTTCAAAGCACCACACCGTGGAGAGGGAGCTCTCTGGGCCAGGAATGTATTGATGTATCAGGGGTGGGTGGTGGCTTTGTGGCAGACTGGTGGCAGGAAAAGTCTTGCCCTGTGATGTACCTCAGCCCCAGAAATTTCAGCCTCTGGCATACGGAACAGGGTTAGTCATTTTCCACCACAGGGCAATGCTGTAACTGCTCCAGGAGCAGCTGTTGAGAGGTAGAGCAGAGCCTAAGGCTCTCATAAACCTGGGAACTCCTCCCTTATTACTGTGCCTGAGATCCCCAACCTTATTAGTGCCTGCAGGGTATGAGCTGAAATCTCTCAAGCAGTGGTGGCTGCCCAGAAACACAGATTGCTGGTGCAGTCACTTGAGCCTTGAGTGTTTTTAATTTGGGCTGTTTGCTCATCTCCACGTAACAGACAAACAGTTTTAATAATAAAGCCATATGAATAGAGAAATAAAGAATGGCATTTGACATTAAAATGAACAACATAATATAAAGGCAGGTTTTCCCATCCCTCTAAGTAATTTGCATTAGTGAGAATTAATTGCAGTACAGGTTTCTGTTGTATTACAACAAGCATTAGTGTGAGAGCCTGCACACTGACCATTTGTGAAATAACAACATCTTCAAGGGTGTACCATTATACTCTAAGTGCTAGTATTATTTTAAAAGAAACCATATTGCTTTTAACATTTTCATTATGCATAGAAGTCATAATGAGACACAGTGCTGTGTTTGCTAATATGCCTCATCTGTATTTTCACAGAGGAGAATTTTAAATATTTATAGCAACAAGTGTTTATGTTCAGGAATTTTGCTTTGACAAGGCAAATTCCTTAAATAAAGCTGAAAGACACTTTAATTCAAAGCCTAGGAGTAAAATGCCATTTTCATGTAGCCCTAGATTTTTTTGTACCTTGCATGAATCTACAAAATTATATCTGTTTTCACCTTCCTGTGCTTGTTTCTCTGATCCCCATCTGAAAAACGCCTGACCCAACAGAGCACCTCACCAGCGTGGCAGTGAAATGATTGGTGTCTATTCATGGAAAATGCCTGAAAGCTCAAACTGTCCAAAACTGTGCTGAGTATCAGATTTTTAATCCCACTCTGTTGACAGCTTAACTATTGCTTCTGAAAAGGCGTTTGCAGCACAGGAGAAGGAAAAGGCCTCACGACAATCTGCACAATCCTACATTATTTGCTACCTATCTGTATAGCACAGCTTCAGCTGGCAGGGAGAGTTAGGGCTGAGAAAGGGAGATGCCTGCTGCTGCTTTGAGAAATGCAAATAAGGTTAGAGTTGCCAGTGCCTGCTGAGAGGTAAATTTCTTTTCCAGAAGCTGAACACACCTTTTTTCTGAAACAGCATCTTTGCTCGTGGGAACTGCTAACCTGCATCCATCTGCCACACTTAAACACTGGACCTGGTAAATAATCACTGCACATTGAGTGCAGCTATGACAAAACATGTAATGTCTTCTTGTTATACATGTCTAATCTTCCTTTGGCAGTGAAATTGTGGTTTGTCAGCCTGAGTTCCTTTTCATTTATACACTTGCTTTGCTCAGTGCAGATGAGGGCAAAGAGGGAAGGCACAAAGGGGAATTCAGGGAGTAAAGAAGCGGTACCAAACAGCCGGGGTGATCAGCTTGTGAATCCAGATAAAAGATGTCATCTGCTACAGCTCACCTGATGCACAATGCTGTTCCTGCACTGCTGGCAGGATTCATAAACCAGGTATTGGACCTACACATACAATCCAGGTGGGATGAATGTTTGAGTTGATAGAGCTATTGCAACCAGCCAATTGCAGGAATTATTTGTTTGGTGATGTGATTTCAGATCTAAAATTTGCTATGGCTACCCATGGCCATTCTCTAGTATGCTTTGCAAGTGGCTAATGATGAAAGCTACTCAGTCTTCAGCTAGATCAGAAAATTCTTGGCCAGAGGACATACTATAATAATTCATGGATAAANCAGCCTGGGTGATCATCTTGTGAATCCAGATAAAAGATGTCATCTGCTACAGCTCACCTGATGCACAATGCTGTTCCTGCACTGCTGGCAGGATTCATAAACCAGGTATTGGACCTACACATACAATCCAGGTGGGATGAATGTTTGAGTTGATAGAGCTATTGCAACCAGCCAATTGCAGGAATTATTTGTTTGGTGATGTGATTTCAGATCTAAAATTTGCTATGGCTACCCATGGCCATTCTCTAGTATGCTTTGCAAGTGGCTAATGATGAAAGCTACTCAGTCTTCAGCTAGATCAGAAAATTCTTGGCCAGAGGACATACTATAATAATTCATGGATAAATGCAAGTTTTTCTGGTTTGGTTTTAATGCAGTGTGTATCTTTCTTTCTTTTCACTGAAGAACAGCATCTTTCAAGCAATCCAAGAGATTACCACTCTCCTAAAATACATCATGCTGAAACTGTTAAGTTGAATCTGAAATGTGTAATAATAGGCTTGGTTTGATGACATTTTAAAAAAGATAGAGATAACGTGTCTCTTTTCAGGCTTTTTGGGAAAAGAGGGTTTGTAATGGTCTCCCAAGATGTTTGTTGTTTGAAGAAAGTTTCTATTTAAAAGTCAGGCATGCCAAGCATTTTACATGATCGAGACTGACTTACAAATACCTCAATTATCAATCAACACAATGAGAATGAATATTCTGCAGCCTGTCAAATAGCTGGCCTTTACCACAGAAGCAGTTATTGAAGGAGTGGAGAGAAAATAACTAATGGTTGTTATAAATATTCTCTACTGGTAACACTTTTTTCTTTTTTTTCCTTTGGGAGCAGGAGGGAAAACTAATAAACAATGAAACTTTGCAGCTACTTCCATCCTAGTGGTGTCAAACACTGAGATCAGAGCTTGCCACTTCTCCTGATGAAATTTGGCTGTGAATCCATGGAAAACTCTCTTTGCCTGTGTCTGACCATATGCCTGGAGTTGTTGTGGGGTCCTGGCTGCAGGCACTCATGATGTCTCATAGCTGGATATCCTCCCTCATAGGGTCAGATGCAGATACCTCTCTCCCTGTGCTCCAGCTCACAGTGCAGTCCTTTGCTTTCCTGGCACGTCTCCATCACCACTTAGCACTGCCAGACAAGCTGCCTCCTCCCTGGCAAGGGTTCTGAGACCTTGGAACCTCCTCACAGTGCCACATTCAAGGTAGCCCAAAAAAGCCACCAGGCCACCAGGCTGTGAGCAACCAGAACCACCCAGTAGTAGTGTGGAGTCTACTTCCACCCTCCTGCTGGGACAGCTGTCCTGGGGAGCATGTGTCCCTTCAGCCACTCCTCTTGCAGCCTACCTTTGGCTGGAGCCGTGGCTTCCCTTGTACTTCTGCTTGGGACGAATCCTCTGCCGAGGCTTTTAAAGATGCAGAGCAGAGCGTTCCAGAGAAAGCTCACTTTGTACCTCAGGGCATGAAAATGTTGCCATTAACTCCTGTCTGTGTTCCAAATATTTATAAAAGAGTAGATTTAAGATGTGCTAACAGCTTCTGAGAAGTATTGGAATTGCTCACACTGATCAAAACCACTTCCTTCGGTACATGTCGTGCTGTGTCTCCAGCTTCCCACACTCAGTGAATGTTCCTGGCTAGGTCATCCATGTCACTGACCTGAAGCAGATGATTTTTTTATACTTCTTAGAGTGACTGAGACATTCCCACAAGATACGTGTTTTCTCCTCTGAGAATTTCTTTGTATTCATATCTGAAATATTTGTCCAACAGGTAACAGCTCTGCAAGCTTGTGCACAGCCACTGGGTCGTGTTTGAGGCCACTGAAAGGAACGGGTTAATCTTTGCACCGCCGTGAGTCACACAATGTCCCCGCATCCTCCGGGAAGTCAAACTGGCATGACAAGGCTAAGGAGCTGCATCATTCCCTTTGGGCACCCAAAAAAAGGAACCTCGCCCTAACGGAGGAGAAACCTGTGCGTGAGCCGAGACCCACTCCCCTCCACCCCGGCTGCCTTCCTCGGGTCCCGTGAAATACCCCAAAAACCCATCGCAGAAGGGAGCAGGCCCCTCCCCGCGTCCCTCGCCCGGGGTGTCGCCCCGGGACGCGCTGGCCCCGCGCGCATCTCCCGCCAGGTGGAGCAAGAAACCAAGATTAGACTTTCCCGATTTCCCGGGTGTTTGGTGCTTTTTTGGTTGCTCAGTTTTGGTTTTCTTTTATTTTGTTGGTGGTGTTGATCCCCCCGTCCCCCCTTCCTCTCCGCCCTTAATTTTGCCTTTTTCCCCAAAGCGGAGTTTCAAGGCAATGAGGAGGCAAAAGGGGAGGCTGGTATTTACTTCTCCTTTCGACGCCCCCGAGAGCGGGCGATGCTCTTTGCAGTTCGCAGCGTGTCAGCGATAAAGGGGGGTGGGAGGGGGGAGAAGGTGGGGAGCACGATGAGCTGCATAAATCCTCCTTCTGCGTGCCTACCGATTATAGCAGGAAAATAAAATTTAAAAATTTAAAAAGGCAGATCACTCTTTTTTGCATTAGTGGGGGAAAGAAAGGTTGGAAAATCTATTCCTATACACAGCAGCATAAAATTCACATTAACATCTCATTAAGCCTAAATGCACTTAGGGACTGATCCAAAGGCCATCAAACTCAATGGGAGACTTTCCATTGCCTTCAAATGGGATTTGGATCATGCTGTTAGAGATTGGCAAAAGCTCATATTAACAAAACAAAAAAATTCTGACATTACCTAAAAGCTATAAAAGCATTCCCATTCCTTTTCTGGGAAATCCCTTTTACAGCTGATCAAATACAATCACAGCAGCCACCTTTATGGTGAAAGCTTCCAGTTAGTCTAACATCAACGTGGCTGAGGGACGAATGACACCACTATTTCACAAAAATTGAAATGGAAGTTTCTTTTTTGACCATAATAAATTATCCATAACAGCAGAGGTAAACCTGAAGTGTTCAGAAGTTAATTTAAATGCTACGTAAACACTATTTTAAAAGGGGGAGAGATAAAAGCAACTGAAATCTAGTTCAGGTAAACCATATGCTTGTTATGATATGTTTTACACAGGTCTGGTGCCCTAATGTGAACTAAAATAACTAAAATGAACACAAAAATACTAAAGTAGACTTTATGTGATCAGAACCAAACCAGTTTGTTGTGCACAGTGCATTTAGAGAACTAAATACATGATATCATCAGTAATGACTCTGTTTTCATGTGTGGAGATGAAAAGTAGTACATTAAAAAAAAATAAATTGGCTGCCTTGGGCAGCTTCAAATTCCTTGATCTTCATTTACTCTTTTAAAATGCTGCTTCTAGCAGAGACAGTCTGGAGCAGAGGCTCCAGCTCTGATTAAGTTTCTTGTTCAGATGGCCTTAGCTGGGACTGTGTTACTTGGCTGATGACAGAGAAAGGCTGAAATTTCCCTGTGCATGTAAAAAAAAAAAAAAAAAAGGAAGGGAAATGAAAAATATCTAAAAATTTTTGTCCCAAATATTTAAAAATTGAAACTGACATGTCAAATTGTATGAGTAGAATGCTACTGAAGATTTGAAAGATCCTCCTAGTTCTATTTCCACTGTGAGGTTTTAAATCTCCTTTTTCTTTTTGGTATCTTGTTTGCTTGTTTCTCTGTGTTGAACATCACCTTCCTGCTGCTTGGACCAAACAGTGTGGTGAGAACTACATCTTCAAGTATCTCCCTGTCTCTGGCAAACAACCTTCTTGTTCCTCATGCCCCTTAGAAGCCGAAGTAAATACTTCATTGAACAATCTCCTAATTTTTGAGTGCTAGGAAACTCTGGATCTAAGACAGGGAAGTGATGTTCTTGTAGGAGTTGCAATTTTTAAAATATTGCCAACAACTAAATTTCACAAAAGGAGGACGGCAGCTGTAGGTGTTGCCCAAAATTTTAAAAATGTGTCTAATTTCTACAAGCAACAGTTATGTCAGATCCTAATGTTAACATTAAAGTTATGTGGCAAATGAGAAAGGAATTCCCATAAACAGTCGTGTAGCTGCACTGATTGAATTTTTTCTTTTATTCTCCTGTCTCACTCTAATGCCCATTTCCATTTTCCCCTTTTTTGTCTTCAAAATATATATATAGCCTTAATGTCTTTTTCCTCTCCATCTTTGACGGCTTACGTTCATACAAAATGAAAGGGTCTTGTAACAAGAAACTATATATTGAAACACATATTAAAATACTATTCAATGCATATTAAAAAACGATGCACTGGTTTGACCATCAGTTCATGCCAGCAGAGATCAGAAATCTGGCCCTTGGCAAGTACTTTGGAATAACTGCCAGGAACTGCTAATCTTGTACAATGTCCCCATACATTCTAATAGAAAAGTGATGCCAGGGAAAAAGCTCGAACTGGCGTCTGTGTCTGGGATCATATTTTCACCTGTCTTTCTTTTCTGATTGCACATCACCTCAGCTTTCTTAGAGGAAATCTCATTTCACTCCTTCAGTCAAAGGGGGTGTGCCATCGATTACTGCAAGAGCAAAGTGTTTTGCAAATGTTTCTTCCTTTTGTTTCCTTCCTCCCTCCCCTCCTAAAGAGTCATTAAACATAAGGAAGAAACTATCAGAAGCAGCATTTCTTTGCTTATGGATAAACCATCGATTTTGGTGTTATAGCCCTGGAAATGTGTCAACCATGGAAAAAAAACCAGGAAGCATCTGAAGTCTCAGATACCTCTTTGAACCACGGCTTCCACGCAGTTTTCTCGCTGCAGCTACTGAAGCACTGTAACCTCCCACCTGCTACACCAGCACCAAATCCCTGCCGAGAGCTCTGCCTGCATCCCCAGCCCTGCCGGGTCCTGGCTGGAGCAAAGCAGAGCTGGAAGCTGCAACATCCACGGAGGATAAGCAGACATGCTGCTGCTTTTATTTGTCATCATCCAAGGAGGCCCAGAGTTTAAGTGGGGATTTCCGTGGAGAACACTTGAGGATTCAGGTGTTGAGTGCCCGTGAGGAAGCTGAAATCCTTTTGTGAATCTGGGCATTGGTTAGAAGCCAGCTAAACTTTATACTGTGTTTTGAAACCAGTTATTGCATGGCTTTGTTTTCCATTAATCTGTGAGGAGCTTACCTTTATTTTTAAAACTCCAGGGTGAATTGTTTATACATACCAAGCTGTTCTCTAGAGTTTTAGTTCCCCTGACAGAGAGCTACATTAAGAAGAAAAAATGAATGAAAATGCAACAGCATCTAAATTCATCCTCTTAACAGAATAGAACGTTTCTGTTGCTGGTAGATAAATCAGAAAACTGATCATTTAACTGCATGCCCAGTATTTTAAACAACAAATTGAGTGATTTGCAAGGAAAGCCCAAACCAAAAAACTCACATTTTAAATGCTGCTGTTGTTCTCTTCTGTGGCCATCCAAGCACATGCTGGACTTTCACAATGGTCGTAATATTAAATAAGAAATTATATACTTAGCTAGGGTGACAATGGCATGCTCTCCATGGTTATGGCCATTTTCTCTCAAAACACAATGAGCATGGAAATGCAGCTCTGATAATGCTGGTTGTTGTCTTTATTTAATGTGAAGCACTATTAGTGAGTCACCCAAGCCTCTTGTAATTTTGTTCAGTTTCTGGTTGTGCTGGCAAACGTACAGGATTTTCAAATAGCATAGTGTGTCTAAATTTCACACCTTGAGATGTAAATCTATGCCTTAAATAGTTAAGTGGTAAGTATTGCTTACTTCTATTAATGTTTTACACTTCTACCCTGCCTTTGGATGCCAGATAATGGATACTTAACCAGATCTCTGGGAGAGATAAATACCATTATTATCCAGAGCAGTGTAGAAAGGAGAGGTGATCTTTCTAAGTCCATTCATTGAGGCAATTTAGCTTGAGAGGCCTGATAACACAGTTATAAACTCACAAAAGCAGCCTGGCCAACCTCCAGAGATTTTTTTTAAAAAAAAGCTTTTTGGAAAAATTATGACCATGACTTAACAATATTTTTTTTTTTCTGCTTGACTCATAGTTTCTGAGCATGAGGAATACTCATTGTTACTTGACTTAAAGAGCTAGAAATTTCCACTCTTTTAAGTTTCAGCTGATAATCTCTCAGTTTGACGAAACAAGTCTAAAATTTGTAGATAGATCAGAAAGTATTATGAAATGGTGGAGAAAGCTATTAGACTTGTATAGGCTTTGAGCCTTTTTTCCTGTAAAAGAAAGAGTGAATTAAATTTTGTGATGATCAATGAATTAAACCTAATAAGAAACCTTCAGATTTAATGCATGTGAAATTTTTAGTCTCAGCTGAAGAAGATAGAAGGAGGTAGGGTGAGTGGGTGCACAGTGCTGTGGGCTGTCAGTAAGAAATTCTTAGTGTCATGCTGAAAATCCCATTGCTTTAGCAGTAGGGCAAATAACAGAATCACATATGATTCAACAGCACTTTAAACCACTAAAATAATAATTAACAGTTTTTTCAATTTTTGTTAAAATATATTAATATAATTTAATATATTTTATATTTAATATTAATTTATAAATAGACATATGAAACACAAAATCCCATTAATGCATCAATACATGTTTTATTAATTTGAAAAATATTGAAAATTACTTACAGGAGCTTATGTGCAGACCCAAATGCATCTTTCCTCAGACAGACTGTTTATCTATGAATATAGTTGTTCAAAGGCAGTTTATTGGGCAAATGGTTTTCCTGTGTTTTCAAGTGTGCCTGTTACTGTGAATGAGTGTGTTGAACATATCACTTTGTTGTGTGGTTTTTGTAGAGGAGGACTGAAAGCCCCCACACTCCTTTATACTGTCAGACTTTAATATTTTTTCAAACATATGAGGTGTTTTCAAATACAGAGATTAACGGGAAGGCATGGAGGAAGCTAATAGTTCAAACTAGTTTGTTAACATAGAATCACAGATTCACTTGGGTTGGAAGCTTCATTAAAGACCATCCAGTTCCAACCCCACTGCCATGGGCAGGGACGCCTTCCACTAGATCAGGTTGGGCAAAGCCCCATCCAATCTGGCCTTGAACACTTCCAGAGATGGGGCAGCCACAGCTTCTTTGTTTCTGTGTCTCACCACCCTCACAGTGGAGAATTTCTTCCTAACATCTAATGTAAACATGCTCTCCTTCAGTTTAAAACCATTACCCCTTGTCCTATAAAATGAGATTATTCATTATTATATAATTAGGTTGTTCATTTTGACTTGGGTGAATTCACTTAATTCCATGAGCATTTTTCCAAGTAATGAGGAGCTCCTCTTGACAGAGGCAAAGGATCTTGGGGAGCAGAGTGATTAATGACCCTTCTCTGCAAGGGGCTTTTGAGAGAGTACCCAGAGGTCCAGTTCACTGCTCTCAGGGCCACAAAGGCACCAGGGTAACACTGGAGGAGGGATAGGTGGGTATGAATCCCTTCAAATGAGTGGCTGCATATCCCACCCCTCCCACTATCAACCCGAGGAATGAGCATCACCTTTCACCAGTTTTTCTCCCTTTTTTTCTGTAATGGGATGAGGAGCCTTTGGTCCTACCTTCATATCTGCTCTGCAAGGGTGCAGTGCAAGCTGCTGGAAAGCCTCAAGGCAGGTCTGAGGTACTCAGTGCCCTCACGGTCTGCTTGCCCCAGTGAACTGAAGGTACAGCTTCTCTGAGGTGAAACACTGGCCTTTCTCCAACAGCTTTCGTCAAAAATTAAGTGAGACATCCTTGAAGAAAGGATATGTAATTTTAAAACCTCAGCCAGTTGCATAATTTGTCTGTGTTCACACTCAGGAATGCATCAGATGGGCTGACTTGAAGTATGAAGGCCAAAAGCAGGTTAGGAGAGGTGGGAAAAGGGCTTTCTGTATCTTTACAGTTTCTTCATCTGGGAAACAAATATGGTAAATTTGACATCTCTAATAAAAATAATGTAACAATTAGTTCAGATAATCAGGTCCAGGCTGTTGCCAAGGAAATATCCTGGTACAAATGTAGCTGGGCAGTTCACTGCCAGCACAGCTACGCGTGTATGTACTTCTAGGTTCTACCATTCCCCGTGCCAAAGTGTGTCCTTGCTCTGACACACAACTGATTTCCTTTAAATGCAAGGATTCCAATTAGCATTAATTGCCGCTGCTGCCATGCTGCCACCATTTAATACCATTGTGGGAGGAGAGCATGTTAGTCACAATTGTTCTGTGGACAGGAAAGCTGAAGCCTAGGACAGATTGTTAATGAAAACAGAGCTAGGCACACTTTTTCTATCGACTTCCCTTTGGATTTGCTCATGTTTTATTGTTTGGTTTTTCGTGGTAGAAGAGAAAGGTCATCAGCGCTGCTGTTAAGAAGAAATTATCTTCACTATTCAAATATTCTAGAATATATGTTGATTTAATATGAGAACATATGAGAGACAAAGTGAGTACCTTTTTCATTAGAAAAACCTGATACTATTTATGACGAGTACCTGAACTAAACTATTCTCACAGCAAAGGAGGATGTTTTCTTAATCCATATTTTAATGGAGGCATGAACTGGGTGGTTCTGCTCTAAGAAAGTGATTAAGATGTTAATATGCCTTAGCTAAAATATTGAGGAATATTAATCCATGAATTTATGGCCTTAATTGGATTGAATGCTTGCAAATAGATGAGTGAAGCAACAGAACAAAGCAAAATCAAGATCCCTTAGAAATGCCATAAAATAATGTAAAAGAAGCTTCTACAAAGCTTATGTCTTCTGCTAACAGCAAGATTTCATATCTTTTGGAGCTTCTTTTTCTGTTGCTTCAGTCTGAAAAATCTGAACTTTGGAGGTCTGGCAGCAAAGAACACAAACAGTTCTGGCTGATCTTTGTTGCAGTGTTCTTAAGGAGCATCACTCATCATTAACAGAAACTAAGTGATCTACAATTATGTCAATACTGCAAATTAAAGTGCACTTTGTGTTTCTGGATTTTATTAACTTATGTGGTTCTGGTTTTTTAATAAATTATCAGTAGGAAAAATTCCACAAAAATAATCCCATGAAAGTGAATCAGGGCTGCAAAGGGGATGGTAGTATTTTCCTATTTTCCTAATCGATAGCATAGCACAGAACATGACACATACTTAAGTAAAAATTGCTGTTCTTGAAAGAAATATTCTGTAAATTATCTAGCAATGTTATTACTGCAATGACTTAAAAAATATTTCAAGACTTTGGCTTGGGGGTATGTGTGGGAGGATGGGAAGGCTTAGAGGAAGAATTCATATGTGCATTATTATAGTACTTGAAAAAAGTTGTTAAAAGGAGACAAAGATAGGATTGAATCTACTAGAGATGATTGTTGCTTTCCCCTAAGGTCACAAATATTTTTTACAGCTCCCCCTAACTGGAAGGGAAAGTTGCTTCTACACAGAGTTAACAATTTGGTCTCTGGACCAAATTCAGCCTGACATAATTGGGTTCAGTTCCATTAGCTTCTGAAGAGTTTTGTGCAGTCTGACAGACTTGGATTTGGATTTGAAGTTCTGGCAGTCACCTAGAAGTTATGAAAACTGCTCTTTCATCATTTCCTGTGATCATGCTTGCATAAAAGAAAACACTGACAATGTGAGAAGAGGTCCTCAAAATTGAATTTCACTAGCAAGACATTTCTGTGATTGGTTACAAGCTTATTCATCTTTATAATGACTTATTCATGTGGAAATTAATTTTCAAGCCCAAAAGATTCTAGATTTGAGAGCCATATAAATTGCAGGAAATATGAATTTTTAAATGCACTTTTTCTAACATGTTACATGATCTTCTGAGTTGACATCACACTGACTACAAATTCTTCACAGAAGTATTGGAAGTTGCCAGTCAACATGCTGGCTTTGAAAGCATTTATCTAATTTTTTTTCCACCATATCTGGTGTTTAACATGCTGTTCCATCTATTTTTGTAGATGTATTTTGTTTTCACAAGAGAATTGAACAAAAGTACGAGTCTTAAATATTTTATGATGCATGAGTCTAATGATGTGATGTGAAGCTAATGGCAGATTTTCCCTTTGTTAGTACAGAAAACTTCACATATTCACCTGCAGAACATGGAGCAGGGTTTGGTCCAGAAGCTGAAGCACATTTTTGTTTAAATTTGAAAACTCTAATAAAAAATAAATCCTTATGAGAATGTGTGATATGTGAGAGAAGAGTAACAATAATTACCAGATGGCAATTGCTTCTCTTTGAAGATTTTTCTCTCACTATTGTTTGTAGCCACTGCACGCAAAAGTAGACATTCAAGTTTTACCATTACATTATTAATAGTAATATTGGTAATAACTATTAATAATAGTAATGAATAATGATTTCAGGTGGCCTAGTGGTTCTAAGAAACTATCTCAGGAATAAAAGAACTATGCAAAAAAACCACTCTGAAGTGGATTCTCCACTTAGAACTGTAGCAGAACCTGTAGCAAATGCTCAGGTGGGGTGAAGCACAGTGCCATTTTTTCCAGAAACACACCATGAAGGAAATCAGACATTTTGCTTTTCATTACCATTTAGTTAACTACTCAGCAAGCCATTTTAATGATAAAAATGTGACAGGCAGGAAATAAGAAATTAAGTATGCCACAGAACCACCTTTCATTGCACTGAAAGAAATGTCATATTAAAAATGTTTTGCAAAACATATAATATCTGTGATGTAGGTGAGCTGCAGATGCTCATTGCCCCCTTTTTGTGTGTTTCAAACATAGAACTCTAAATGTAGAATTAATAAAGGAGGAAAAAAAAAATCAACATATTCTTGCCTACAATCAAAGGGACAATAAACTGATTAACTAATTGCATTAGGTTTTCAGATGCCTGCACAGTCTTTGAAGCTCATGTCTCACTGAGATGTGCAGTGTAGAAAGCCCATCCCTTTTCACTGCTGTTTTTGGCAGCCTTCAGCTAAAATGGGCTAAACATGGGAACATCACATCCTTTTAATATTAATCATAGCTCTATTTAAAAATATGAAAATTATTAAGACTGACAGTTATCTTCATGTTTCTGTATCTTAATAAGTAGCCTGGTCTTAATCTTTCCAGCCTTCACAGGGGACAGGAAATGCTCAACACAGCTAAGACTCCATTAGCTTCATCAAAGGCTTTAATATCATGCTAAATACTCATCATCAGGGCCTCAAATTTGAAAATGTTGACTTTTTCCCCCAATCCAGACTGTAAATTTGTGGGGAATCAGTGAACTATTTGAAATGTTGCCACATAAACACAGTTGCCAAATCTTTGTTTCAAATTCTCATCAAACACAGAGAAGTTGGGGAATTTTTGTACTTCACACGAGACATATTTTCTCAGGGGTACAGAGAGAGTGCATGATTATATTTACACACAGGATTTGTATCCTGTGGCTGTGGTTCACAAAAAGTAACATTGACCAGATCACCAAGCTTAATAGGCCAAGATCAAGGTAAAACAACCTCTGCAGCAGTGACTTAAAAGAGGGGCCAAGTGCACCCTCAGCAAGTTTGCAGGTGATACAAAACTGAGAGGAGTGGTTGGTGCAGAATGTGGGTGTGCTGCCATTCAGAGGGACCCTGGCAGGCTGACGTGGGCACACAGGACCCTGATGAAGACAAACAAAGGGAAGGGCCAACTCCTGCACCTGAGGCAGAATAACACCAGGCACCAGTACAACACTAGGCACCAGTACAACACCAGGCACCAGTACAGGTGGAGGGCTGACTGCCTGGGAAGCAGCTCTGCAGAAAATGTCCCAGAGGATACCTATCTGGACACAAGGCAGCAATGTGACCTTGCAGAAAAGCCCATCAGGGCCTTGGGCTGCACTGGGCAGAGCAGCACCTGCAGGTCAAGAGAAATGATCCTTCCTGTCTACTCAGCCAGTACAAGGGGGTCATGGACATACTGGAGTGAGCCAGCAAAGTGCCACAGAGATGATTAAGGGACTGGAGCACCTTTCATGTGAGGGGAGATTGAGAGGGCTGAGACTGCTCAGCTTGGAGAAGGGGAGGCTTTGGGATCTTACCCATGCATAGGTTGATGAGGGGAGTGAATTTAACAGAGTCAGGCTGTTGTCAGTGCATCTCAGTGAGAGCGCAAGGAGCAGTGGCTACAAAATAAGATGCAGGAAGTTCTTTGTGAACATAAAAACCTTTTTCGTAAGAGGACACTCAAGCACTGGATGTCCTGAGATGTGTCCACCATTGGAGATGTTCCAAACCCAACCAGACACTTAGCAAATGTCTCCCAGTGACTCTGCTATGAGTAAGACCTACCTTTAAGTAGTGGTGTTAATTGCCTGGGACACTTATGAGTGTTTTCTGCAATAGTTTTGACTGAAATCTAAGGCAACAATGTATTTCTATAGTTAAGACTCACACAAAAGTATGCATGTGTGTGAATGTCCAAAAGGATGTATGATGCAGGGGTGGTCCATAGCAGTTTTTTAAAAAACCTGAGTATATTCAGATAGGTAAAAGCAAATTTAGATGGATGAAAGGGATCAAGGGTGCAATTATTGATAGCTATGCATGGGCACAAACAGGCAGGAGAAATTTTAATCTCCCTTTACAGTTTTGGAGAAATACTGGGTGAGAAGGCAATTTACTTACGAAGAAGTAGTATAGAAATAGCAGTTTCTTTCTGAATCTCTTTCACAGGATTAACATTTAGATATATATCCAACAAACATATCATTTTTGAGTCTTGTGAAGTGAATCAAAAGCCAAACAGAAAAGAATCGTGCTTTGCCCATAATAGCAAAAATTTCCTCATCCAAATTCTTTTCAGCAGCAGGATTCTTTCAAAGAGCAGTAACTTTTATCAATATTAGTCCAAGGGAAATTAGGTTTTGTTCTTCACATGTGGAATATGGTGTCTGTGCAGGGAGGCTGTATAAATTCTTTTAAAGAACTTATTCTTTGGGATTCTCATGAGGAATCTTGTGAAAGGCTGATGTGTATTGTCTTTATCACAGCGTGCTTTGACAGTAAAATGACTATCTGTCTCAGCTCATTTGCTGCTTCCAAAGGAAACTGATTTGCCAATCTTACTGCTAGCTCATCTCTTATTTAATCTACCTGCTTATAATTATTCTTGTAATTAATTTATGAATTATTAGTGTAGTAGTTTATTCTTATTTAGAGATGGACATTCTGACAGTTCCTGTAATGACATCTGGCATATTCTCTGTCCCAGAGTGATCTGTTTGCTGAGTTTACCATAGCTTTGCAATCTGGCCTTACTGGTTTCTACAGCTGTATATCCCACTATGACATTTTGTGAACTTTATTGCTGTAGAATGACATGAAATGTGGCTGTTCTACTTGTGAACATTGCCATTTCTCTAATTCACTCAGCCTGAGGTCATGTCCACTCTGTTCATCCCCTGGGAGTAATCACAGACAGGGAAGTAACCTCATGGACACCTGCACTAGGGGACAATATCTTGGGAATCGAGAGTAGGACTGCCCAATATAGACTCCTTAAATCTGATTTTTAAAATTATTTTTCCTAACCCATTTTTGCTGTTTTGAATTGTGAAGCATATGTGGGGAATTTCTTCAGTTTCAGTAGTTGTAACACCTTAGGAAATATTCAGATAGGGATTACCTTTGCTTTATTTCTCTGCCTGTCAGAAAATGCTGACAGGCGATGAGGTATTGCTTGGACAAAGGATCAGTGTTCAAGCTTTTTACGTGCACCACTGAAAATTCCCACATGGCAGTCTGCCTAAAAAACTGAACAGGGACAAATGAAATCACAAGATTTCAGGCATATGCTGTTGGAAGAGGGGGTGACAGGTACAGATCCTGTGAGAGGTCATGAGATTTTATTTCATGTAAGATGCACGGGAGACCCTGGCAGGAGTTTCCAGCCCAAAGTCTTTTGTGTCACTAGGGGCAGCAAGAGGCAAATGAAGCTCAAGCACACAGCTCTCACGCTGCAGCTGCACAGTTGAAGACAATCAGTTATATACTTATTTATTTATTTATTTATTTTATTCCAATGTCAAAATGGCTCCTGCACAGCTCCTGCTGACAAACACAAAGCACCAAGTTATGTTGCTGCCTTCATCTCCTGTTTTCCACACTGGCATAAAAGACTGTGGTCTGGAACATCTCCCTGGTCCAGCTGCCTCTTCTCACGCAATAAGGTGTAATCGAGACTTCAATGTAAATTAAACCAGAATATATCATATTAGGGATATATACCCTCACATGTACAGGTGCATATTAAATAATTTATAAATAATGCTGATGGTTGCTGCTCTAACACAATGTTGATGTTCTAACATAGTTCTTTTTAATTGTTCCTGTTAACTTACCAGGAAAGAATATAGCGAAAAATATGATGGAGGGCAAATAACTGCAGATTTGGTTGAACTTTCACAGTGAGGATCACTGAAGAGATTGAAGGCATGTAGTTTACAAAAGAGATGGATGAGAGAAGCATGATAGATATCTTCAAAATTATGAGTGATATAAAAAGAAAGCAAAAATAACTCCCTGCTTCCTTCGTCCCATCGGCTTTCTTTCCCTTCCACTGAGCAGTAGGCATGTGCCTTGCTCAGGATATGAACGCTGCTAACTTTGAGTGATCAATCATACTGTCTCCTTTTTCCTCCCACTCTGATCTTTGAGGTTTTGCACAATTGCTTGGTTTAAGTCCTAAGCAGTTCTTGATGGAAGTTCCTTTGCAATGTGCCTAAACTGCGTAAGAGTGAAGAAATAAATTGTTCAAATAATGTATGCCATTTGAAAGCTTAAAGCAATCATTTTTTTTCTTAAATGCTCCAGGCTCTTTAGTTTGTGTTGTTTCAGAGAGACAGCAGAAGCTGAACAGATATTCCAGTCATAACCAGGATTCCTGAATTTGGATTGTTACAGAAGGACTGCTGAAACTGAAGCTGTGTGTTGCATTTTGTTATCATAAGGACAAGTCAAGCTTTCATGACAGCATTTTTTTATCTCCAGGTTATTTCTAGTGGTTTAATATGATTTACTAATGATGAAAACTAAAACAACAAATTTTTTTTTAAACCTTAATTATCAAAAATCACGTTAAATCCAAGAACTGAAAATAAATACTAGCTATAAAAAGGTGACATTTCATGAGGCTACAACACTATTTAAGGATCTTTCCAAGTGCATTAATCTTATTCCTTGACCTTTTAGTACAGACACCAACAATGTTTGTGACATTGTAAATACCACTGGAGCTGAAAGAAAATAAAAGTTTATGGTCTTCCATTGGTGAATAGTACAATAGGTTTTTTCCACTATATTGTGGAGGTCTTTCTGTAAAGGTGAGACGCAAAGCCACTGAAGGAATCTTTTTTTAAATCATTTTTTTTCTCATGATTCTCCCCTAAAGAAAATAAATTCTAAATACTTCAGATGGCTTATTGTAAGTTATTTTGTGCTTAGAGTGCTTTGTTGCACCTTTTTTATGACACAAAGGTACGGTGTAAGTTGTACAGTAATTTTGCAGTGATTTTCAGAGGGACTGTAGGTAGTTACAAATGCTGTTGAACATGATTTTGGATTGTTGAATTGAGTCTATATGCAGATTAGCTTTCATGTTGGATTGTAATTGCCTTCAGCCAATTGTACAGTGAGTAATAGCTCAACAGGGAGTACTAGCTCAACATATTTACATAACCTTCTTGAAAAAAAAAAAATACAAAACACCTTTATCTTTCTCAGGGATTGCCTGGTAAGATTTGCCTGACTTGCTTTTCTCTCAGGATTTTTTGTCTGCCAGTCATTCACTGAAAACTGTGCACCTGCAGTGCAATTCTGCCTGCTCAACTAGCACCTAAGTGGTGTGCAAGCCATCACTCTGGAGCACCAAGGTGCATCTTAACACCAAATGGGTTTGATCTTCCCTCGGTGGAGGTGTTTCTGGTCCCTGCTGTGAGCTGAGCTCAGTCTTCAGGCGCTGCTTTCAGCCGTGAAGTCGTTTCACTGATCGGTTTTCAGTCATGATGACTCCTGCTCTTCATATTACAGATGGTTGATTCTTTAATCCTCCTTCGTGGTGCATTCTTAATATTCCAGAGCAGATAAACATTCTTTGGGCATGGAAGGTGCTTGCTGACTGAGAGCAGCTTTTGATCAATTCCTTTATAAAAAAAACCCCAGAGCTTGACTTGGAAGGAGATGCAGTTGCACTCTAGGGGTCACGGGCTGAAGGGACTCAGAAATCAAGTTGTGAAAATGGGGGGAAAATGGGAACAAGCATCAAGCTTGCTTGGATGTTTGCACAGTATTTTAAAGAAACCCTTTCTAGACATGATGGGAATAAAAAAACAGGTGGACAATACATCTGATTCTCTCCAGTTTATATTCTAAAGAAAACAGTACAAGATCTGACACAAGAAGAAATTCTCGGGTGAACAATTTTTCTCTCTCACTTTTTGAATGTGTGAATGAGAATTTCTGGCTGAAGAAAAAATGAGATAAATAGATCATTTAAGAAAAGATGAAGTAGAAAATTTAGTGATCTCCCAGGATGTTTTACAGAGAAACACAGTACTTTTTACTTTGCATAGAGTATACTTATACAACTTCTTTGAAATTTCTATTCACTTCACTGGCACTTTTAGTGAATATGATATGCATCTATTTATTTTTTTTATCAATGCCTGAGCTGTATTTATACACAACCACTTCAAATGAAAAAGATTGATGTTATCATCTTATGCTTCTTTTTTCTAGGATATGTCTGACACTTACATGACAATGCCAACCCTTTTTCCCCTCTTAATTTTAAATGCCCCCAAATTTATTGGCTTCTAATGCATCCTCAGTGGATCCCATTCCTGAAAATTTTTATTTTGTAGTGATAGCTTATTATTTAGTCTCGGTTTTTTTTTCATATTTTAGCTCTTCATATTTTAGTCTTTTTTTTTCCCCAAGAGCTGAAGATTACTATACATTCAAAATTAAACTGCTTTCCTAGCATTTTCCCTTGTCATATTTCCCATTGGTTTGAGGCTTTTTCTCTTTTTGAGTGACAGTGAGTATAGTTTAGCTGCACAACTATCTATAATAACCTGTTCTGAACAGAGAACTGTTCTCTTTGGAAATTAACATCCACAGGCAATAATTCTATTTCATAAAATCATAAGATAGAATATGTGGCTTGAATTACAATGCTGGATTTAGGAGTTAAAAATATCCCTTTGTATTCATGAGGGTCCAAGGCATCAGAACACATGCAATATGAAGTCTGAGCTGCATCTCTGCAATATTGATCATCTGAATGAATGAAAACCAAAATATCGAGAGATATACAGATTAGGATGCCCTTATTCTATTTCTTCACTTAGTTCAAGCTCTGCTTCAATTATTTCACAGAACTACTCAAGGAGTGAGATGACAATAAAGATATTGGTACAAC
This sequence comes from Aleadryas rufinucha, assembly GCA_013397815.1. NCBI lineage: Eukaryota > Metazoa > Chordata > Aves > Passeriformes > Aleadryas > Aleadryas rufinucha. The sequence continues at coordinate 78,417 of VZTH01005348.1, forward strand.
AATCACCCTTGTTCAGGAAGTTTATCTTTCAGTAGGAGAAGCACATCCAGCTCAGCTGTAAGAAAGGCCAAAGAGAACAGAAATCAATACTTTGGTGCTGCTCCTGGTTTGTGCTGACCCTTCTGGGCCAGATTGTTTGCAAATTGTTCTGCTACCCTTGGAGAAGCTGGCATCAGGGAAACTGATAGGAAGCGTTTGTCGCTCTTCCTCTTTCTCCCTTGACATCTCAGGGCAGGTGCAACATAAACCTGATTATCCATGTTCTGATATTTACAACTTTGTATCCAAAGTAAATCTTGACATTAAAATTTAGTGATTGATGAAACAAACTGATTGCACAGGCAAAGAATTACCCCAAGTGTAGGAGTCACTCAATTGCAGCTTTTAAAAGGCTTAGTATTCATTGTACATGGCACAGATATGGATTTATGAAATATGTTCTTTCCCTCTCCTTGAAGACCCAGATTAAATTGTCACAGCATCCCTGCTGAAGCTGGTGCAGCACCCAATCTGAGGTTCATAAATCTCAGTAAGTGCCAGTCTATAGCTTTGTAAAAGCAGTCCTTTGGTTCTCTAGTGGTAGTGCACAAGGGCCTCATTAGATAAATGTTTCTGCCAACCAGTATTTCTTGGAAGTCTGGCCTGCAATGCTGTGCCAAGCAATTTGCTAAAAAATTCTACTCTTTGTTTAAATGACATTGTTCACTCAAAGTCTGACATTAAAAAAAAAGTCCTGAAGTGGTTAGAGATACTATTACCTCAATCTTCTTTTGACATTTCAACAATCATATTCCTTCACCACGTTACCTTCCACCTCTTTTTTTCTGTCATCTGTCCTTTGCTTCTGTTGTTTCTCAAAAACATGTTGATGTCAGAAAGCAGTCAGTTACTTATCTTCTCTATCCTTCTTTTTCATTATTCTCAGTTTCTTGGTGGACATAGTTAACATGGTTCCCAGATACCCATTTTTGTGCCGCAGTTATACCACTTATTCTGAAAGGTACTGAGAAATATAAATGTTATGTGTTGCAAACTGTGTAGAGATGACCACTACCTCTGACTAGAGAAAATGTTACATTTTATCTGTGTTTAGGGGTTTGATTTCTGATAACTGCTAAGGTTTTTACTGACTGCACCAAAACTTGAAACTTTTGTGTCTGTAACATTTGTCCAGCTGTAAAGAAGCAGAGATGGCTCCACCTCCCCCTGTGTGCTACATTTTGTACATCAGCAAAAGCTGTGCAGAAAACATATTGGGGATGGGATGGGATGGGATGGGATGGGATGGGATGGGATGGGATGGGAAAGGATAGCACAGTTTCAGAGATCACTGGTCAGTGCACCAGGAACATGCAGAGGTCAGCTCAGAGAACTGAGTAGGAGTGTGAGCTCAGGACACTGAAAAGTAGCCTGGATCTTTAATAAACACAAACTGTCAAAGCAACAGGTTTATATCAGTTTGAATGATGGCTTTGTTGGGGAACTGAGCCCTCAATGCCATCTTGGGGCATTGCTGATTTGAGATGAGAAGCATCACTTCCAAATCACTGAATGTTCATTTCCTCGAGTTCTGATCCATGCTGACTCTTTTGAGTTTATGAGATCACAACCCAGTGTGACCTGGCTGCAGGCCAGCGAGCAGAATAGAGTTCCAGGTCCTTCCAACTGCAAATTGAATTACTCCTCTTGACATTAAAGTCAAACCAAAGTCTCATCAGGACAGCACTTCCATGGCAGTCCTAGTGCGATATGTTGACATGTGCCTGAAATTTGTGTTTCAAGTACTAAATATTTTTGCTCTTGCTATGCAAATACAGCACATGAATGCAAACAAACAATGTAAGCAGTATCAGAAGCGTCTTGGGATTAGGGAGTTCTGAATTCCTGCTCTTTTACTGACTTTTTTCATCTTGAAAGTGTGTCCTTGTCAATTTGCAGGATTCTTTTGAGACCTCTGAATACTAATTGCAATCACTTAGAAACATAAGCACTGCATAGACAGTCCATCCCCTTGGATACCACACTGGTCCATCTTTTAATATTTGCCATCCAGTGTCCAGCTGCAGCCTATATAGAAATCTTCTACCTTTCTGCCTATAGACATTATTTAATTATTCACCACTTAGCATTCTGCCTTAGCTCTCCATCTCTGTGACAAGGAATCAACTTTTTATTTCTTTTTTTTTTTGCTTTGTTTGAGGATTAATTACTAATGTATTTTTGTTCTGAAGATGTAAGACACTGAACTAATTTGAAATGAAACAATTGAAACAATGTCTGTCATTTACGTGGTTGCCTAGCAAATAGCATACCATGTGGAGTTTGGGGAGGGCCTGTTGTTAGAGACTTTGAAATATATACTTGCAGCCTGGGGATAAAGATGACAGTCAAACCTGATCCCGAGAGTAATCAGAAGGCTGTCTGGAACAAACAGTGTAAATGTAATCTTCTAATCAGCTAACCCCTTTTCACCTCCGTGCTGGTCACAGTAGAACATCAAGAGCCAGAAGAACAAAATGTAAAATATGTCAAAAAATAAACAGCCCAAGAATCTGAGTTATATATATCTGTGCAGTTAACTACTTCCTCTTTCCAAATGTTCAAAGTGTATTTTTGGCTCTGAGAGTGAGAAGAATGCATGAAGGTTTTTGTCTTAGTTTTAGTTCCTTCTGCAACAACAACAACAACAACAACAACAACAACAATACTGTAATATTATGGTTAGATTGTGTCAGAAGCTGTTGCTTCAGCGCAAAGAACAATGTTTCTCAAGTGCAATCTGACCAGAAGGAAGAAATACTTCACTCAAGTATTATTTTTCCAAGCATTCAAGTAATGGTTTCCATTGCCACGTGCTTTGGTTTTAATAGATTAGACTCTGAAACAGGATATTGGTCTTCAAGGTTTTACATAAAATTTGGGTATAATTTTTAGCAGTTAAATACTCCACACAATTTTAGCTTAAGGCAGTCAATGTATTTATCACTCTATGGTATTTTCCTTTCCACAGAAGTTTCCCTGGCTAAAAGCTTTGCTGACAATGAAGAACCCTTTCCTGCCCTTCAGGATACTCTCCCTCAGCCTTTACATGGCATCATGCAGCAAATTCTCTTTCTAAACTAGCAGAGGAAGAACAGAAACTTTATGAAACGATACTGGCTGAAGAAATGAACTGGACTTGAAGAAGCAACAACATTTCTGTAAGCCAAAATCCAGGAAACTGGAACAGCCCAGGTGTCCCACAGCGCTGACACATCGGCCGGGCTCCACCCTGGCTGCTGCTAACTAAAGCTCCAGGGTACTGAAACTCACCCAGCCAAGGCTCTAAGCTGTGCCAGGACTTTTCAAGTGATAAAGGATGGAGGTACAACACTGAGGGTGAGCTCATTTGAGCTATTCCAGCGAAGGAGTCACCTTAGTGAAAACATGGTGAAGAATCAACCCGAAAACTGCATCATCTTTCTTGCTCAAGCCTTCAGTGCCTGCTCTAATACTGCTGTTCTGTGGAGAAAGTCATATTTGTCAGCTTTCTTTTGAATGTTGATGGTATTACAGGATTGAATGCTTCTTGTGAGGATTTAGCAGCTTCATTTGGCAGCACTCAAGCAGTTAACAAAGCATTTTAAAATTAAGTAAAACAAATCCTTACTTTCAGTCCTCTGTGAGGATGGTCTAGTTTCCAGAATTCAGGCATGACATAACTGAGATGCATACTGTAACACAGTCATATAAATTCTGTTTAAAAACTCACAATGAGCTTTAACAAGAAAAAGAAATTAGCATTTTTATATGACTCTAAGAAATGAAGTGGATAATTAAGTTAAAGAGAGCAAATTGAATTACAATGTTTTCTGTTGTGTGAGTTTTTATGTGGTATATAGCAAGAGCCATAGATTTAATTGCACAAATAACTCCTTCATGAATTCCATACTCTTCTTCTCTGGCTGTAAAACACAAGCTTTAATAATTTTATTATTTAATATTTTGCTTTTGAATAAATATTTTAACATTTTAAAAATATATTTTACTTTATTTATTTTAATTTTTCAGATTAAGATGGGGGTTTTTTACAAGTCTGCTTATACTAATCAGCAGAAGAGGATAAAGTGTTAAGAATGGCTGCTGAAATCTTTAAAGCAAAGGGTTTGGAATTAAGTGCAGTTTTCAGAGCTCAGTCTAATAGGCTGCAGAACCTAAAAAGAAAATCATCTATATTTAGTGACTTTAAAGAGAATTCAAGGGTATTACTTGCCCACAGAAAGAAGCCTAAGGAGACATAAATCCACAAGTTGGACACCAGCTACTCTGGATTAAGCTGTGACAAACTCAAGGGAAAGCCAAATAAGACTGTAGCTCTGGGGTCTGTGTGGTGCAGGCTGCAGAGGAATGGTAGGAGGTGAAAAGCAGAATGTGTGGGAGATACATGATGTGTGAGCCCTGCTGTGGCCCCAAAGGTCACCTGTGTCTGTGCTTCCTGTGGTGACTGAGCCTGCAAATAGAAACCTTTCTAACAGAACTCAGCCAGGGAAGCCACAAGCAGAGCAACAGCATCACACAAACAAGGATCTTCACCTGTTTACTATTTCTGGTGCTTCTCTAACCCCATCTGAGGAACTCACTGGCTTTGAGCTGAATTCCTATTATGCAATTCTGGTAGACTTTTCAGCTTGTGTTGTGCCCTACAACTCAAGGATTTGAATCCCATTCTACCCGGACAAGCTGAAATAATTTCTTTTGGTGTGTTTTGCACAGTTCTTCAGACTTTCATTTCCAAGTGTAAAAAACCACCTCTTCCTCAAAAAAAACCAAAAACCCAACCAAACAAAAAAAAACCAACCAAACAAAAACACATCCCCACAAAAAAAACAAACAAACAAACACCCAAAACCAAACCAAAACAAAACAAAAAACCAAAAACCTACAACAAAATACCCCAACTACTTTCTATCCATTTCAAAAGATCTTTCTTCACTTTGCAGCTGGAACAGAACCCATTATTTACACTGCTCTATCTTTAGTGATGTGTGTCACTTCAATGTCAGAGTTACCCTAGTCTGGAAGAAAACAGCAACCGACAACCAAGTCTTTAATTAAATGGGTCAATTCCATGGTACAAAATGCTACCTCCAAACTCATCTATTTTAGACAACTTTTCCAATTTGAGCTTCCTTCCAGGAACTGTGAATGAAGAACTAATTTCTGTTTCAAAGAACCAATTATTCTGTTTGGTACTGAATTATGCTAAAAGGCAAAAGGCTATTTTCTCTTAAATTCAAGCAGCATGTCTAGCTAGTGGTGTCTTTCTTGATAGCAAATCTGCAACAAGGTAAAACACATCTTCCCATTCTGTTTTATGCCTCAGACAATTTCAATTCACCTTCCAGTGCAGTTAGGCTAATGAAAAGTCAAGTATCAAGCTGGAAATAAATGCCTGTATTTATTTACATCTGCCATTGTGACTTTTGCCATGCACTGGGATAGTGGATAGGTGTGTGGGAAGAGCACCAGCCCTCTCACAAAAGGGCAAGTTTACAGCTTCATAGGGGAGCAAAACCTTGAAGATATTCTTTGCCATGAGGCTGAACAATTTGTTCTCTCCTACCAGAGAAGCTCTGTGGGCTCCTCTATGAGCAGCACTCATCCCATCCCTGACCATCTCATGGAAGTACTTCAAAATGAGAAACACAAAATGCAAGGTTAAATACACGGATAAAAGTAGCAAAAATTCTTCTTGGGGGCAAAATTTGTTCTGGAAACTCATCCTCTGGAACTAAAAAAAGTTCATCCCAGGATGAACGTGAGGATTTTCTGTACAGTAAAAGTGACTAATGTAGCTAAAGGATGGATGCTTTCATTACAGGTATGGAAGCAGAGGGAAGTGTGATATGTCCTGGTCTATAACCTTCTGAAAATTCTGTTTGATTTTGTTTAATTGTGATACAAATCTCAGCAGGAAGAGATTCAGAGAAAGACTACAACTATGACCACAATAACTGAATTCTTGTCTCATGGGATTGGAGCAAAATAATTTGACTTCATTTTACAAGTCCGAACAATTCAAAGGAGGGTTTTGAGGATCACCAGAAGTAAGAAGACATAGTTAAGCTGAAGGGAAGTGCTGTACAAAGAGCAATGGGCCCATAACTGGCAATGAACTCAGTCTGGAAATGAGCCCTGTTATCTGAGGGTAAAGAACCTTTTACTTTCTCTGTGCTAATAGTGAATAAACTTTATTTAGAGTGATTCACAGTTCTTTTATAAAAGCAATACATAATGTGATTGTGTTGCAGTGGAAAAGGAGACAGGAAATTACAGAGCAGAGCATCTGCTTAGTCTTAAATTCCTTTACTGCCTAATGAGTTGTCTATGTTATTTCTTCTCCAAAGTTAATAAAAGTATCTCAACCACTAGGCTGACTTTTTGCAGGCATAGGAGATGTAGCAGACTATGCATATTTCCCTTTCTTCACCAGTGGACCCCAACTTGACACAGAACTGCCACATGAAGTCTGACTCTGGTTTCAAGAAGAGATGAATTTTTATGAAGGGAAAGAACAGGTGAATGCCACTGTGGTTTTGTTAAGAGGCACCTCGCCTGCAAGGCCTACAGAGTTCTTTGCTCCCACATGTAGATGGCTGCTTGAAAAGAAACCTCTCTGCTCTTCTGGACAATGAATACTTCCACATCCTTCTCCAGAAATGAACACTCTGTGTGTTTGAAACAAACCCATGTAAGAAAAAGAAGGTTTGAGAGACCCAAAACCTTCAAGACCAGGAGGAGTTTTCTTTGTAATTGTTCAGTTCCAGGCATTTAAGATTGCTGAATGTGGTGCCAAGGAATAAAAAATACTCAATAGCTTGTTGATCATTCAAGAATACAATAGGTAGTGTGAAAACCATGTGGAGTGAGTTAGAAAAAAATCATATAAGCATACATAATCACTGCTACTTCTTTCTATATGTCAGTCTCTGAGAATGGTGTCTCTCCACCTCCCAATGAACATAGTATTTGAGCTGTCACTGTACTGAATAGAAATTCTGAGGAAGGTGTCAAAGCACAGTGTTGAAAAATCTATTTTGAAACTGAGAAGGAACGTTTTCTGTAGATGTAGAGTAAAAAATTACTTTTCAGTCAATTCACACACAACCTTGTTTCTGAAACACTATAGTAAAAGCCATGTATTGTTGCAGGTAAAGGAATTCCTTTTCTCTACCACAACTTTCCTTGGCTGAGCATTAAATGGAAAAATATATATGGTTGTGATTATATGTACACACAATCACACACACATAAAAGAAGCATTACAGTAGCTTAGAACAGAGGTCATTTGCTGACTCCAACAAACTGTTTGAGTCACATGGTGAAAAGTGGTTACATTCCATAGAAAATACTATAAAGAAATTCAGAATACATCTATTAAAAAAGTACATTTTCCCAGCAGGGCAAAACATATCACACTGCTGACTTTCAAAGCCCCATTACTGTAAAATATACATAGAAACATGCTAAAAGCATTGTACTGACTGGTTCCCTGCGCAGAGCTTAGCTAAAAGTCTAATGCCCAGGCAGAAGAGAAAGATCAAGCCCAAAGTGTAGGACATGAATGTAAATGTTTTCTCCCTCTCCTGAGTCAGACAGAAAGATCAAACTTTTTTATTTCCAATAAATGAAGTTCAGCACAGACTGTGCCTTCTCTTTTTGTGCATAGATTTTTCTGCTTCTGTCACCAAGCAGAATGTGGCAGGACTGAACATCTGAAAGAAAGGGATTTTTCAAGTTGTAAGAAAGAGTGCACTGCTTTTAGTCCAGCAGTCTTTAATGTCACACATCTCTGGCTTGACTGGTCAGGATTGTTTTATGTCCCAGTAGTTTTCAGGAAATACCAGGTCTGACCTTACTGCAGCTCCCATTTGCGCTGACAAACTCTTCACAGGACATAACCTGATTTCCGTGTAGTAAGAAGTAAAATAAACTACATCTGGACCAAGGCAGTAGGTGTGTTGTCAGTTTGTTTAAAACTAACCTCTAGCCCTTGGCAGGAGTTTCTCAGGCTCTGAGGAGTTATATCAGGAATGGACTTCTATAAAGCAAAAGGGAAAGTAATTTAGAAATACGGCAGTGTCATGGTGCTGGCCAGGTCCTGAAGCCACAAGTGCAGCTGGAATAGTGTGCCCTGAATTAACAAACTCTCTGGCAGCTGGGCTATTGAAGGTGATCAACAGCTGTTTTATGGGTTGTCTGCCTCATTCAGTGCATATGTGTGCTGAGGGGCTGCTGTAGTGATGCAGGAGAATAAATAAAGTCTCTGGGACTGAGGAAGAAAACATCCTCTGTTGTGTTTTAAGGGAACCTGAAATTCATGTAACGTTTTGATTGATTACTTTAAACCTACTTCAAAAGAATTAAAAAGCCCACCCTTTAAAGTGGTCTTTAGTGTGACAAATACAATGACATGGCAATAAACCAGAAAATTGTGACTTTTTTGTTCTGCTAGTTTATTGTTCAGCAGAGAAAGTGCTGATGAGCACAAGAATGCATAAAAGAGACTGGAGAATCTTGGCTGAGCCTCCATTCATAAAGCTTTATTGAAATACAAATATGTCACGGAAGTACAAAGCCAGCTAAAATATCTCACAGCTAAATCAGGTGGACTGAGACAAAGTCATTTCAGTGGATATTATCTAGCACTGCTAACTCACATGGCTAAAGAATTACCGTTTCAGTCCACCTGCACAGAGCAGTTACCTGCTTTCCTCTCTTACTGGGGGCCTGACAGCCCTGCAATGAAAATTAATTGAACTCCCAAGATTCCTAACATGGCTTCTTTGGTTTTGTTTTTTTCCTCACTTACTCTTCAATATAAGGCTGAAATTGGGCAGGGGGAAGTGGTTGTTAGCAATCAGGCTTTATTCAAGAATTTATTTCTTAAAAGGTAGGTTTCTATAATTTTTCTAGTTTCTCTTCTTTCACTGTAAGATGCTGACGTGTTACTCCTGTCTTAGACTTTGAAAAAAAATGCTATTATTTTGTAAAGAGTTTTCATTTACTGTAATTGGCACTTAAGCATTCAGCTTCTTATAAAAGATTGCATTTTACTGTCAGGAAGCTGAAATTATTCATTTATTTCTTAGAAATACAGACAGATTCAAACTAAAGATTTATTAAGGAATATACATGCTCTTTCCTCTTTTGTCAAGTTGGATGCCATGGGTCAGAACTGCTGTAAATTTTCCTTTCTCTTTGAAAATCTTTTAAGCATCTCTAATTATAAAATATGTTCACATATTAGCTATCCTAGATAGAAATATAATATCTGTAATTTCCATAGCCTGCTCAATTTTGTTCAGAAATCTAATCCAAAAAGCCTCCACTCATTTATCCCATTTATCCCATTGTATGTGGGATAAACTCCTGAAATTCCTACATTCTCGCAAGAAGAAGTCCCTTTGACCATATTTATTTATGTTTGTTTGTTTTGCTGTGATTTCATTTCAATAGGGTGAGAAATCCCTAGCACAAAGGACTTACATTGTTGTCTCTTACAGAGTGTTTTTGTGTGGGGAAAAAGTACCTCGCAAGAGGCAGTGGCTGTTCAGTGTCAAGGCACAGCTGGAGTTCAGTCACAGCATAAAGTGAATTTCTGTTTGACACTGAACATCTCATGGGGCAGAACCAAAACCAAACTATGAACACAGAGTGAGTGAAAGGAAGTAGTAGTGGGAATCTTCATCAGGGCTGACACTGTCCCTGGGATGTAGGGAACAGCAGATGAGTGTGCTTCACCTTGTGGCTGTGTCTATATGAAAAAGTATCTGTGGCTCATTGTTCTGCAGCCCGGAAGCTCATGACCTCCTCTTTTCCTGACTATCTGTTTGCTTGTGTGTTTTATCACAATATTTGGGAAATTCCTCTTTGTGTGCCTGCTGGAACCCCAGTGAGGTAACACAGCCAGTTGAAAATACACTGGGATTTCCTCTTACCAAAGGATGCAGCCTTCCTGGGAACTGGCCTGGGGCATGTTACAGGAAAGCCTGCCTTTCTTTCACAGCCTAGAAAGAGGAACATTGCTTAAGACTTTTGGGATGGAAATTGTTGCAGTTGGCCATAGTGTGTACAATTATTGACCCCATATGACACACAATTAAATGCATATATGGTAGTAAGAAGCAGCTCTAGACCCACTGGAGGAGCTCTTCTGATGGCAGTGAAAGTGTGCCAGAGCATGTGCCTCACCCAAGGAGCTTAGGGACATGTAGAGAGTTGAAGTGCAGTTCTACAAAAGCACCTCAAGTAAATAATCTCGGCGTTAATGACAAGATCTTTCTTGCTCCCTCTAATACTATTTTCTGCACTGAGACTCTGCAGTACATTGTCCTGGCTGACTTCAGGACTTGGCAACGTCTGCTGAGGTTGTTAAAATGTAGTTTATTTTATGTCCAATACATCTAATGCTTTTGTGGGTACAGCTTTATTAATGTTAAGAGTTGTTAAAAAAGAAAATTACTGAACTGGAAAATTATATTGTTGCAGACTGGTCTTGTTAGTTGAATGAATGTAAATAATATGGCCCATTGCGTGTGACAATGAAAAATTATATTGATTCATGCTAAAGTGTACTCCATTCTCATATGTCAGGATAACGCTCAAAATATTTTGGTTTCAGAAACAGACAATAAAGGGTTGATCTTGCAGAACTTCTTAGACAATTCATTCTACCTTTTTATTGCACCAAAGCATTTGAAATCCGTACGGATTTTACAGAATATCTTGATTTTAATCTTTGTATGTACACGTACAGGTATGTTTACTTACTCTGGGAATCTTCTGACTGATGTTGAAAGGAGTCATATTTTACTCTGAGAAAAGAAGCCTGGTCACAAAATTGCTCCAGAAACATTCTAGCAGTTTAATAAATTATGATCTTTACTGTAATAATAATCCAGCAGTTTATGTAAATATTCCTAACCTGTTTCTGCAGAAACAGATAACTAAGTCTAATCATCTTGGTTTCCCAAGAGATCTTGTGACAATGTTCCAAATCACATGAGTTTTTCTTCTCCTGGAAAAACTCTGTGGGGTTTGATCACAAACCTAGAAAAGTCCTCAGATGGTTTCAGAAGTTGTTTCTCTCTCGTAACTGCTGTCAATGTACCACACTGACTTTACATACACACTCTAACATTCTAATGACTAGGCTCGCTTTTAAAAAATCAAAATTATTGATATCTTAGTTGACTTCTGTATTTTAAGCAAATTAATTTCACGTGATAATATAGCAAATGCCATGATAATACAGAAAAGGCTTGGTTGAAAACCAATAAAAGTCAGTCAGCATCTGTCCCTCTGCCTCCAGGTACACTGCAGCAAAGCCAGACTGTTTAGATATGTAATGCTTTTCTAACTTAAGTGGTTTCTGAAAGCAATCTTTAAACTCCTATAAAATTAAATTCAATAATATTCTCTTATAAGAGATATAAATAATTTAGGTGGAAATGTACTTTCCTCACTGAGCTTCACTCTGTCTGCTAAGAGGGCAACTGTCCTTGCCATGAAAGGGCTGAATATTTGACTTCAGAATGTGTCATGTCTTCTTGCACAGGGGAAAATGGTCCTAACCATAAGGCAGAAATTTATCTCCTGACAGAAACATGAAATTCTGTCTCAACGGTTAATAAATTAATTCCTGTAAAATCCTGGGTAAACCTAAATTTTAGGTTGAAAACCAGAAGAGGAAAAAAGGAAAGTAGCTGTATAAAGTTCTGATGTCTCTGAAAATCTTTAGCAAGACTTACACTTGACACAGCTAAAACCTACATTCAGATAGAGAGGAGACTGTGGGAATCACCATTATTAGAGGATGAGTGTGTGGAAGCAGCACAAGACTAAGCTGAGAAGGGATGACCCCTGTACTGTTGATCTGCTCTGCAAACCAGGGCTGAAAAGCTGCTTTCCAATGGGGTTGCAGATGGTGTGCAGTGCTCTGATGTACTAAGAGAACCTAGTAGCAAGTAGAGAAAGCTGATACTCCAAGATGTGAAGAATTCCCTGACAGGGAAATTTGAGGCAGTGCTCTCTGGAGTTGGTGCTATACTTAGTTAATTCACTAAACTTGTCTCACTATCCTTGCTGTAGCTATCCTGTTATAAATCCTGTCACAGCGCACCTGCTGTGTCGCAGCTCTGGTGAGCTGGTCTGAGAAGGGCAATTGAGCAATTTGTATTGCTTTGGCGATTGTGGACTCTTGTGTAGCTGTGCTAATTTATGTCATTGCCCTTGGAGAAAAGCAGAATAAGGAGAAACAGAAACTGTTTTGTTCCTTTGTCCTTTGGGCTTTCAGAAGCTTAATGTGCACTTGTGTGCAAGAATTATTTTGTGGTGACAAAGACATAGGAGGCAACTATCTCAAAGGCCCTGTGAATAGTTGGGGGGATGTTAAAACACAGTGAAATATGGTAATGACATCTTAAGTATTCAAACACAATTTATTTACATTTCATTCTTTCATCTGTTAGAGAAGCAGTTTCTAGAGATGAGTGTTACAAGGAACAATTTGTGTTTCCTTAACTTAGGATATGTTTAAAAAGGCATATCAGGAATGTAATTTTTTATGTGATTATAATCTGACTTTTTGCTTGTGTAACAACCTGAAAAGCTGAATTTAGGCTTTGTGCTTATGTAGGTCTGAAGCCATCAGAAAACAAATCATATAGTAAGATGTTTTTGTTCCTGCAGAAAGGAAAAATAATAATATATTCATTGATTGTGTCCAGCTCTGGCCACTTCAGCTCAGCACACAAATCATCAGAAAGGAGCAACCAATTATTCAAGGCAGGAAAAATAAAACACATCACAGCACTTGAAAAACTTGCATAATTTAGATAATAGAGTGAATAAAAAGGGACCATAGGAAGACATGTGAAGACGTGAATGCTCTGAATAAGTTCCATGTGACCCATGACATGGGCTGGATTTCTTTGTAGATAATATAAACAATTATACTAGTATTTATAGCACTTTATTTCGAAAGGAATAAAACCAGTTGTATTTTTGGGAATAACTAGTCTATAGCTGAAAAGAGTTAAGTACAAACCTACCTTGGAAACACAAGTAACTTCTATTAATTTCAGCCTCATAATTGCAAAAGTATTCCCAAAATAGGGCGAATGATATTTTGCTGATTATGTTTATATGGTATTCTTTTTAACAGATGGATCATGGATCAATGCAGAGTTGCTGATTTAGGTACTTAATGGCTTCCATTATCACTGAGTGCACTGAAATTCTTAATATTCACCCATATGAGAAGCAAGGAACTACTCCATTGCACAAAACGGAAGATAAAGTTTTGGATAAACATTTAAGTGACTTACCCAAGGTTGTGTAAGGACTCTGGCAGACTGGGGACTCAGTGTCACAGACTTTTGCTCCTCAAACTTGTTTCTTTACCCAGTGGACTACCTGAAGCTGGTATGAGAGTGGTTGTTGGAAGCACCCAGTTTGCCAGAAACTCAGGGGAGGCCACAACGCTCAAACCCAGACCTTGCCCTGAATCTCTAGAAACCTTTCTTTAACTTCCTTGTGGGGACATGAAGAGTCTGCAGGAAGCACATGAGCTCAGGCAGGGACACTGCTCCCTGCAGAATGCCAGGGTCTGGCAGTCCCCTGCGTGGGGACACTGAGCCTCCCACAGAGAGCCACCACAGTTTGTCTTGTAAGTTCTGCCTGAAGAGCCGGGGCTCTTTTCATCCCGCAGCTCTCTGCATGTATCACCCACAAACGTGTCCCTGTGTGCACAAGGATGAGGACAGTGATTTAGTTTGTGATTATAGATCATAAATTTAGTGAAAGTACATGCAACACTTCGGAAATCCTTGTTATAAACACAAGAAAATAACTTTTTTTAAAACTGGTCTTTGATACAAGCAAACAAAAAGGCAAAGAAACAAAAAAACTATTACAAGGACCTATGCATCTGGAAATTGCAGAAGTAGGTTTCAAAATTTAGTTTTAAATTAGCCAGAAAAGCAGTAGAGTGAGTTCAGGTCTCTAAAACACCCAAACCAAGTTTTGAAGTAGTACAGGAAGGTCAAGAACTCTTTCAAAGAATTACCTACTGCTCATTTAAGTGGTTTTTCATGAATTACAATTATGTTTGTCTCTAAAGACAGTTTTACTCTCAGTATGCACAGCATCAAGAACTTAGGAATACTTTTATTTTACTCTGTAATTATTTTAGAGATGTAGAGTGTTCTGTTTTCTGCAACTACTGGAAAAATAAGATGAAAGTGACCTTTGGAGAATCAATTTTTGTAAGTTTTGTGTTGGTCTTCAAAAATATATCCCTTTGGAACAGCTATTCAAGGGCTCTGTTTTTCAGTTAATTGAATTCAACATATTATTTTCAAAAGTTTTCTGGTTTGAAGCATTTCTGGGTTTTTTGTCTATTGATTCTAAATGTGTGCAGTGTGCAAAAATGTTGCAGCCGTGTGGATACACGATAATATTGGACGAAAATGAAAATGAAGTAGAGGTCAGAAAACCGAACAGGAAAAATCCGAAAACCTAAGAACAAAGAATGCAAATGCAGCCACATTACTGGTGCAGCTCAGGGAGTGCCAGATAAACCTTACTGGCATGTAGGGACCTTGTGTCTGTGTGGCTCTGCTTTGGGATGATTTTGGTGTCTCTCTGCATACTTGGCTTTTATTTAAGAAAAAACTAGGCCATGTCCACAGAGAAGGAGTGGTGGTGCACACTAATAAGGGCTCTCTGATTTAAGGCCATGTGCTGCACACCACAGGGATGCAAAGGGCAGGCCCCACTCATGCCACAGGGTGAATTTAGCTGCAGCACGTGTTCTGCAAGACTCGGGTGCTGATGTTCACTGGAGTGCTCATGCACCTGATGATGGTGGGTGAAGCCCCACTGCACTGACAGGAGAAAGCAGCAAAAGGCAGGAAAGTGCTTAATCACAAGCAATGGACATGTGGTTTAATCCCACTAAAGGCAAAGGGAATAACGTGATTAAGCTCCAGACAGAAATTTAAGCTTGTGTTTATGTATCTCCTAGAATAGCTTCAGTAGGCAACTTGATGTTTTATAAATCTGAGTCACGCAGTCTTTCTGTATTAGAGCAGAGACAATCTGCTTTATCTTACTTAATTTAGCGGCAGACCTGGGGACCTGGCACATTGCCAACAAAGCCTTTCAGCAAAGTTTGAGTCCCTGTATGATAAAAGTTTGAATAGAACGAAGAATGGACAGGAATGAATTTCAGGCTTAAATATTTGAAGTAAAGAACAAATGGTCAAAATTTTGTCTTTGTGACAAGTCAGACACAAATGGTTTTTTTCTTTAACACCTCTCTGTCCTCTGCTTTTCACAGGTACAGGCAGAGAGGAATGAAGATTTTGAATAAATATGACTGAGAAAACATTTTAAAATATTGAAAGAAAATAAGCCTGTCCCATTTCCATAATTGCTGCAATGTAAATTTACTAGATCAGGTAACATTTGGTTTTTTATTAAGGGTGATGGCTAAGTATCAGAATTTCCAAGATTGTTCTGTTATCTCCATTACTTTCAAATATCTCCAAAATACTTTCGTAATCTGAAACTGCAGAAATTTCTATCTTTTTCTTTTAAAGTTTTTTTTTCTGTGAAATCCATGTCTATAGTTGCTCATGAAAAAGAGATTTTACAGCCTCTGAGAATGCCAGGCATAGTAAAAAATGCATTCAAACTACTCTGTACAGTAGTGTTTATATTATCTTTTTAAAGGCATGAAAAATGATAATGGTATAGGCCTCATTTCTAATTTTGTTTCCTTAAGCACATTCTCTTGTGCATACTCCTGACAGGAATTTTGAAGGCTCTGATAATGAGTTAGCTTGTGCTCAGTTAGAGAGGAGTCCCACAGTTGCTGTTTGCATGGGAACAGCCCTGTGGCATAACTCTGCCCTCTGTTTTCCATATTCATTTAAAGCAGGTGCAAGGAGTAATGAATTTGTATGACAGAAACTTGAAGTCCAAGAAAATATCCTTCATTTTCATTTCTGAAGCAGCCCTGATTTTCAGAGATCCTGACAGTGGAGCTTTTGCAGCTTTATTGGTTCAATTGCAACACTGAAAATGGGATATTTGGAATTTTACTCTTGTTTGTCTTTGAAAGTCAGAAAAAAAAAGAATACAAGAAGATGAAGACATTTTAATATGATTTTCTTGTTTAGGCAGGAGAACATACATGCAATCCCCTTGTACTACATGTGTGCTGCCACATTGAGCTACTGACCCAGAATCTCTGTTAAAAAAGGGTGATTCACAATTAGGCTTTTTGGTTCCTGAACTGATCAATTTATTCTTGATTAGAAGTGCATGAAATGGCAATTACATCAGTCTTCAGGTTCATGTCTGCAAAACTGCGAACATTTCCTTACCACACACATGCTACACCAAATGTGAATTATTTTTTCTTAATTTCAGTTTTGTTGGGGGTGGTATTTCCTTTCTTCCATCTTTCCTAGTTGTACCTCTGTCATATATTGCATCAGATTCCAATAAAAAAATCTTTTCATTATGAAAGGAACAGGGTACTTAGAACTTCACAGACTAGAAGCACAGGCTGGAGGAGGACTTGCTCCTGCAAGCACCTTGCTTTCATGACCTGAATAGCATCACTGAAATTCTTTTCAAAACTCTGGAAGAAGGAAGAAAATGACACTATGTTTTTTCTGGTTTTCAAATTGTGGCCTTGGAGACAACTTTTTGTGCTTAGGTAACTGTTGCTTTCTATTCTTAACCATTGTGGTGTCTAGCAGAGTTAAGGTACATCAAATTTCATGCAGAGATGGTCTTGAGCTCCTACGCAATTTTTTAATACTTGTCACCAATGCTTTTTCTCCATTTTTTTTTTCTTAAGTGACATTTCCTTAATATCTCTCACTCTTATTTCACAAGAATACATACTCATAGCACAAGCAGACACAAAAGACATCTAGCAATTTTGAAAATATCTGTACAACACACTAAAAATTACACCACAAAGAGAACAATAATAAGCAGGTCCCTTTCTTCTTCATTTAGATGGAGAAAAACACCATACTGTGGGGTAATTCAGATTTTAAGGCTTCCTGCACATTCGACATAATTTACATGTGTTTGTATGGCCTTGTGCCATAAATGAGTGGTTTCGGCCACTTAAAGAATCACTGTCAAAGTACTGGCAAAAAGCAGGTTTTAATGTGAATTTGTGAAAGTGCAACTTTAACAGAGTTTAGTGCCAAGGTTCACTTTATTACTTAATACATGGGTGAAGCATACGAATGAAAATTGGACGAGAGTCAATTCAGAATTATTTACGTGGTAAAAAAGAGCAAAGTTGCAAATACAAAAGATGAGGGTGCAAAAGGATTTAGCAGCATTTAATCATTCACTAATTTAATAATCGTAAAGCGATTAAAAAAGATTTGCTATAATTATAACGATGCTTATTATAGATTCATGATAACAACAGGCCATCAGGAATGACTGATTAGCCTTTGTTCCCCACCTTGGTCAGGCAGCTGATGTTCCTGTTGCACTTGGTGTTGGTCCCACCTGGATCATGCAAGAGCCTCTGGTACAGTCAGAGATGCTTCACCTCCCAACTGGTCTGGTCAAGGCTTATCAGGAGCTCCCGAGATCCTAGACCAGGCCTGGGGGCAGTATGGTGGAAGGATGCACCACCCCACCTTGTGTCTTAAAGATGTGAAATTTATCTTTTTTACATTTCTGTTTTTCTCTCTTTGCCTCCCTGTAAATAACATTGCTGAATGATTTCTACCAGATGTTACTGATGCATGAGATCTCAAAGATGTTCGGTTTTGACAAACTAAATGAAACTGTTGGCCAAAGACAATGAAGAAATCACTTTATGTGCCCTCAAAGAGGGAAAGAGAGAAATGCCAGCATATGCTTTACTTGACATCAGTAAATTGACATTGGAAACCATCGCCATCGCTTGGCTTCAGGATCAAAGCCTGGTTTGCTTTCTGAGAAACACCCTGGCTGAAAGATAGGAAAAAATTGTACTTGTACAAAGATGCTGTAGAGTTGAGGCAAAGCATTTTCAACAATCAGTTTTCAAAGCCTGAAAGGAGCATGTTTAATCAGGTTACATCTTCTATTTGATGTAACTGTTGCTAACATTAGAGGCCTCTTTAAAAAAAAATGCATGCAGACACTGAGAAATGCAATTTTACAACTGTAAGAAGCATTTCTTGTAAAAGTCAGAGTATGTCTTTTATTGGTGCTGCCAATCACATGAAGAAAGAAATTAATTTCTTTTGTGCCATATCGAAATACATTAAAGGAGTATGTTTTAAAAGACTTGGCTCATTTTGCACTCTATCCAGGAGATGAAATGTAAGATGCTAATAGTTTGGAAAATATCATTTGGAGAACATATGACTTTAATCACTTCTGGTCTTGGCTTTTGCTTAGGGAATTTTAACTGAAAAGCTTTATTGTTCTCTGGCAGATTTTTATACTTATTTCTGGGGGTTTTTTTTGCATCAGTCATGTGGCTTTGAGTTGCATTTCAGACCTTGGTTTCCTGATTTACGCATGCTGTTGTCCAATCAGATTTTGTGCTTACTTGTCAATGCTATTCATCTTTGTCATTCATATTCACAAAAACAATATCTTCTAGAAAATTCTAAAATAAGCCCAACTTTTGCTTCTCTAACTGAAGTGTGTGAGCTATAGGAGAGCTCATGCTGTGTCACGAAATGGTAGTCCCTGTACTTTGAGTTGGAAGGCAGCTCAGAATCAGATGAAAGCTGTGTTGTCCTTTGGCACAAGTGAGACAAATGACTTTAGACTTAGCAGTCCAGTGCTGGAAAGCCAGAGTTAAATTCAGAATTGGTATAAATCTGCAGCATATTTTTTTCTTTCAGACCTGTAAAATTGTTTGGTCGTTGCACTAAAGTGTTTCAGACTGTACAGGACCTCTGAGGTGAGCAAAACCAACCACCTGCCACCACAAATAATGCACAAGCAGTGACTTTCATAATCTTACAGAGGTCAGTATTATAAATAATTAAGGACTTGCTTTGACTTTTCTAAAATCTTCAGTGATGGCTACTGGAAAGCTGTTCTACATCCCAAATATCCAAAACTCTAAGAATTAGAAACCTTTTAATTACAGTAAATTACTCTTAAAAACATTTTCTGTATCTTTTTAATATTCAAATTATTATTTTTTTAATACATTTCTGTCTTGTTAATATTTTTTCTGATATATATTTTTACAGAGAAATCATCGCCTACCTTTTTTTTTTTTTATTTTGGTAGACTAAATGCAAAAATATTAAACAAAATCTAATCATTGTTAATAGTTCAAGTCTGATATTTCCCCTTCAGTCCCAGCAATTACATGTTACAGTCCTTTCCTTTAATTCTTCCTAGTCTACATTTTAATTAATGACATATGTTCTTTCACTAGATCAAATATGCTGAAAACCCAGAGATGCAAGAATT
This sequence comes from Aleadryas rufinucha, assembly GCA_013397815.1. Taxonomy (NCBI): domain Eukaryota; kingdom Metazoa; phylum Chordata; class Aves; order Passeriformes; genus Aleadryas; species Aleadryas rufinucha. The sequence continues at coordinate 97,935 of VZTH01005348.1, forward strand.
TCAGGGGTGGAAGCCAGTTTGTTTTACGTAAACTATGTTACATCTTATCCTCGTTTCCCCTTTACATCTCAGTTTGCAATATTTCCCTCAAAATTTATTCAAAAAATATTAATACTTTAGACATCAAGTTGCCAGGTGTAATAATTTCTCAATCTCTTCATCCTTTTTTTATTGCTTTAAATACTTTCTCCTTTTATATCCACTAATCCCAAACTTGAGTTAGTTGAGATTTTTGTTACCAGAATTAACATTTGTTTTGCTGCACCTTTCAGGTTTCTGTAGAGTTCATGGAGTTTTCCTTTCAGTTCTAATATGGTAATTTCAACACCTCTGTTTTCATTTCACATCTTGCCTTTATGTCTTTGAAGCTTTTATAATGAAAACTGAGAATATTAATTTGACTGTGGAGACTTGCTTAGATTATCCCTGCTGGTTCTATGCTTAGGAGCCCCACGTTTTATCATCTATTTTTGTTTCTTTAACTGTTTCTTTTATTTCTTTGTAAGGTCTCAGCTCTCAGCTTGACTTCTGGCAATTCTTGCTTAAGCCCTACATTACTTGATAGCTAAGATATAGCTTGCTAATTGTTCTTTTCCTGTTCATAAACCTAAAGCTTATTCCGGGTGTCTTTATTGGACTGATTGGCTGAGTTTTTTTTCCTCATCTCTTTTTTTTCTCCTTCCTTGGCATACAGATTCTTGATAGTCTTAAATCTTGGAGATTCAGAGATTTCAGAATTCATGGAGATTTCAGTTTTCCTCCCTGTGTACCAGTTTGTCTCTTGCCTCTTGTCCTACTGCTCAGCACCCCTGAAAAGAGCCTGGCTCCATCCTTTTAATGCTTTTCCTTCAGGTAAAGTGTTAAAATGTACATTTCCTACTTTATAAAATTTAACTCTTTCAGAGTACCAAATGTATCTTCCTTTATAATTCAAATTGAGCCGAGTCAAAATGAATTGATCAACATTTAAAATGCCTGCTGTAATTTTTTGATTCTCCTCAGTATTTATGAATTTAAAGGAAAATTATCTTTTATTTCTGTAGTGAGAATTTCAGGGAAAAGTGACAGTTTTTTATTTCAGAAAATGGGTGATGTTATAAATATTAGATAAAATTCTGCATGTTGTTCAAACTTCAACCCAATCCAAGGCAGGACAGCAATGGCAAGGCATGCTACAGCATTCCTGCTTTTGAGAAAATCAGTGACCCACTCATACAGTTCTCCAGTTTCATTACTACTATTCTTCAGTACAAAGGAGCAAGGAAGATAATCAAATGGCAGCAACAAAATGTCTAATACATACTCGTTCAAACTCCTTTCCAGAAGATGTACAAACTGCATTTATAGATATTAGGGAACAAAGAAAGTAGCTTTATCCTCATTAACAACAATCTCTTCTACTATTTAATCTGCCAAAGGTGCAATAAAAATAATTTTAAACTTGTACTTCCTTATACCTATTTACCTACCCTCCACTTGTAAAAATTCTTCTTTTGCTTTCTTTATAGTATAATTTTATTCATAGTCCTGTTTTCTGGGAAAAAAAAAAAAAAAGGCATGTCATCTTCTATCTTTGTTCACATCTTCAGATGCCTTGCAAGGAAAGCATTTTTAAAATAATTACTTCCTCTTTAATTAAAAGTCAAAACCTATTGAATTCAGCTTGTTCTGCAAAACTTCAGTTCTTTTATATTGCAATAGTGCCAATTGCTTCCCTGCTCTATTTTGTTTGTTTCAAATCCAGCTAAAATGTTAGTTATACTCCCCTGGCTGGCAGTCTTCCAGAATAATAGCACTGCTCTGAAATTGATTGAATAGCTCTGTCATTCCAGAGAGCAAATTAAATCAGAAATGCACCTTTCTAACTGTTGCTCCCTTAATTTCCTTAATCTGCAACCAGTGCACAGGAAACAGTTCCCAGTCCAATTACCTGAAACACTGAGATCTTTAAAAAATGCACAGGGAGCTCAGGGGACAAGCAACTTGTGGCACTGCAGAGTGGCTCCAGCCAAAACAAACATCCCTGCAAGACATTTAATGCATGAAACTAACCAAGTAGAATTAAAGCTAAAAATCTGACAGTCTGTTTTCAATGTTTTGATTAGGAAATTAACAAGTTGTCTGAAAATGCTTAATGGAGCTCAATTACATGAATATAAGAAAAGTAAGAGACATTACATAAACCTCATGACACTAATTACAGGGCGATGGCATCATTAACGTTATTTAGCTATTGTAAGCTGTTAATCAGTAGCTCATAACTTAGCAGTTACCCTGATTGCCACATTCTGGGTGCTGAGCATTGGCCAAGGCCCACCATGTACTGATAGACAGATAGTGTGGGTGACACATCCCCAGATGCTCAGGCTGCTGCTCTTTGTAGTGACAGCACTGGAGTTCACAGAGTGTCCTGCTGGGGACAGCTTCCCTCATCACCACAGAGTCATACATGCCCACCCAGCCCCAAATGTCAGCAAGCTGGGTGCACTTCAGATTCCTGCAAGGTTTTATGATTAAGACTCAAACAGAGCAATTCTGTTTTGTGAATCTTAGAAGGCCTTTTAGCCAAAGTACTCTTCTCAGCCATGTCAACGGGACATAAAAGGAAAAATCCCAAATGGTGAGAAGAGTCCTTAACATCCACGTCACCATACCACTGTTTACAACTTCTTCCACTTTCAAAATATGGTTTTAGAATAAATGCACAGTATCTCATTGGTTTAAAGGATGAATACACACATATCAGCATATATCAGAGTTTTTCTGTCTAAGGAACACTGTTCTTCTATTACAGTGTCTATTGACATTTCATTTTTGTGTGTGTTTGAAGTCTATGTGTCTGATTTTGTTAAGGTTAGAACTTCTGGGGTGTTTCTTTTTTCCCTTTTCTTTTTCCGGCACTTTATGTATAGATTTCAATGTCTTCTGATTGGAGAGATTCTAGTCCCACACTGGCTGATAAATTAGAGTAGGAGATTTATTTCTGTCACCTTCCAAGGAAAGTTCAATAGTCTTTTCCCCACAGCTCTTCTTTTGATTCATACAAACTTTGTGATATAAGAGATATATTGTATTTATAGCATTTTATTTCATGCCTCTAGCTTATTTCAAATTCAGTTTTGCTCTTTTTTTTCCCCTTTCATAGATGAGAAAATACTGTAAGTGGATACATTTACAGTACTTCACAATACTGAGGTCAAAAGTCTTGAAACTTCACTCTGCCTTGGGAAGGGAAATTTTTTCTGGAGCTATATTGAAAGCTTTGGTTTATCATGTATGTTTACATGTTATTGTTTGAAATTGGTAAATATACAGATGCCTCTGAGTAATGAAGGTAAGAAAATGGAATGCAAACAACCATGAAGATAACAAGAAGAGTCTCATTGCCTCCCAGGAGACTTAACTTTCACCTGTTGTGAAGAATACTCTGCTTTTCAGCAGTTTCAGCAAAATAACCTAGATGGGGGTTGGAGGGGAAATGTCATTTTCTTGACTCAATCTATAAGGCAGCCCTTTGAACTGCTGCAGTTGAATACAGTTGTATTGCTGCAATGCACCATGTCTTTGTTTTATATGTTTGCCTATTATTCAGTTCATGTCATAATTCAACCATCTCCATGTACCCCTGTTTAGGAATAATCCATGCAGAAAAGGCTGAAATAATTTTACCTATAATTCAGGAGGAGAGCTGAGCTATTGGATATTTTAGGTTGAGCATTAGGAAAAGGTTCTTCACCCTGAGGGTGGCTGGGCACTGGAACAGGCTCCCCAGGGCAGTGGTCACTGCACCAATCCTGAAAGAGGTCATGAAGCATTTGGACAATGCTCTCAGGCTCTTTGTGGGATTCTTGGGGCTGTTCTGTGCAGGGCCAGGAGTTGGACTTCAATGACCCTTGTGGGTGCCTTCCAAATGGGGATATCCTATGATTCTATGACAGAAAAGAGCATCAAAATAAGAAGTTTCCTCCCCATGTAATCAGAAATTACCACCTGCTTGCCTTTTAATTTCTCTCCCTCTTTTGCAGGAATTAGGTAGCAGCACAGCAAGCTGTTTTTTAAGCCTGTCGTTCAGCCGTGTGCTTTGCCCCATGCAAGGTCATGCACTGACATTTCTTGCATTTTCTAAGGGGAAAAAAAGAAATAGAATCATTGTGGGCAGGGGATTGTTTTTCTTTTTTTCTTTTTGTGGTGAAGAGCTCTACACTAAAACCACATTTTTCAATTATTTTGAGAGCAAGGTGTATTTGGGAACATCCACTGATGCTGATTTGTGTACCAGCTCCCAGTGGCCTTAGTGTGAATTGTACATGCCGATCAGTGACAGCACACCTTTCAGAATTAAAGGGGAACAAATTATAAGGAGGCAAAGTGTTTCACCTCATGTACAGCCCTTCTGACAACTTCAGAAATTTCAAACAGTTCTGGCAATGTTGGAAACACAATCTCATTACTCTGAAATTCCTCACAGCTTAGGAAACTCCACAATTCTCCTGTCCTAAACCTGACATTTCATTAAATGAAGATAAACTACGCACACATTAGCAGCTTGTATGAGCATTACTTTACCAGCCTGTTTCAATTAAAATAAAGATCAGACACAAGACATTTCAGAGAGTGTTTTTGGTGACACACTAAAATTCTCAGATTAGAGACAAAAATGCAGCACCCAGTGTATTTTCACAGAAAAATAAATGATCATCTCTATGCAAGAAAAACAAGAAGAGTTTGGTAAAGGGGAGATATAGTCCACTCCAATGAATTAGACTATTGTCGTGGTTTGGCACTGGCTCGATGCCAGGCACCCACAAGAGTCCTTTGCTCACCCTCCCCTGCCACGGCTGGGCAGAGGAGAGAGGAGAACAAGAATTAACGAAGGCTTCATTAGTTGAAATAAGGACCAGGAGAAAACACTT
>VZTH01005348.1:102958-115128 GCA_013397815.1 Aleadryas rufinucha
CCTGGAGCACCTCCTGTCCCTCCCTCGTCACTGACCTTGGTGTCGCTGTGTTGTTTCCCTCACATGTTCTCACCTCCTCCTCTTCTCTGACTAGAAGCAAAAACTGAGTGACTTTGTTTTGATTTTCTTCTTAAATATGTCGTCACAGGGGCATTACCAGCCTCTCTCATTGGCCCAGTTTTGGCCAGCAGCATGTCCATCTTTGAGAGCCATCAGAGCTTGACTCTGCTGGACATGGTGGAAGTTTCCAGGAGCTTCTCATAGGAGGTCCCTCTGTGGCCCCCCTGCTACCAAAAACCAGGTCGTGCAAAACCAATACAACTATGAAATTTGTTATGCAGGCTTTCATCATGCATTTTTATCCATTTTCTTCATCAATGTACAACAGAGAGGTGATTTCACTAAGATGCATTTCTTATTTGTCCTATGCCATAGACACATAGGTGGTAGGTGCAATGTTTTGTAGTTAAAAATGATTTATAATTACACTTTTCTGCAATTTTACTTTATGTGTTTCAAAATACAATTAAGAGAAAATGAGTCATTATTAATTTTGAAAATTATTAATGAGGAAAATATATTTCTGTGTAAGTATATATTATTTCCTTCATACATATGCACAGGCCACAATGTGTATTTTGAAAGAAAGCATTTATGTGTGTATCCACAAGTGACAGCATACCCAAATGTACAAGATCTTTCTAGATTTTAACTCATCTACTTTGTCTTTCAATTTCTCTTTTGCAAGAACAACAAAAGATTTTAATGCTTCTCTTTGCTAAATTCACACAACAGTAACTACATTTAGGTTTCGGATGTAAATCTGGAAAATGAAATAGAAATGAAATGCATTGTGGAGCATGTGTTTACAACCTGTATTTTATTTTGTATTACAAGCTCTCTGTTTTAGTTTAATGACTATTTATGTAATGAAATTCTGTCTTTCCTTTCCCCAAGTAGGGTGTTTTCTATACTTGGATAGGTTTAAGATTGTGGCATCTCTCTTTTTGATTAGAAGTTAATATCTTATTTGTGAAATGCAGCCTTGAACACTGAATTTCTTTTCTCTGTAAAGTTTATTTTTACATCCAGTCTTCTTCAGGAGCACTGCAGTCTCAGCTGTACTCAGTATATACCTAACCAAGGCTGCAGATATTCTGTCTTCAGAGTAAACTTCAGAGTTTCTTATTCCCTTATTTTCATGATGAAACTTTCATTGTAAAATGAAATATATTATTTTCAGACATGCTTGAAAAGCAATAGGAGTTGAGAGCTGAGTAGTCAAGCCCTGTCAGTGGTAGAGCTGTACCGTGTTCCCAAATCAAGTGGTTCAATACTGAGGAGACACTGATTACAGCACATAACATGGGGCTAGATGCTGTTCCAACCACTGTCCATTGTCCTGAGGCTGGGGATTGTAGTCATTTGTGACTGTGATCATTTGGCAATGTCTTGAAAGGGTTTGAAAGAAAGGTGAGGACAAAAACATTTAAGAGGGGAATATATGACCTCAGTCTTCAATGTGAGAGCTGAGAACCAAGAGATACTCAGGACAGAAGTCATCATACTCTGAGGATGAGTACTCAAAATCCATATGTTCTTGATTTAAAGTAAAATCCAGTGCAGACACAACTAAAACAATAGTTATAGCAAATTTATTTCCATATGTGAAGAAAAAGTATTATGACATTACTCTGCAGCAGGTATAGAATATATATTATACAATTTAATAGTGATTTATTTTATAATATTTGCTACATATTATAACAGTATAATAACATATTTGTCAAATATAATGCATAGAGGATTTTATGATTATGTAATTATGTGTTATTATACATACATGAAGGGGGAAAAAAGCCAAAGCAAAAATAGTCCTTTTTGTATATTTGGATTGCCCCAAAATCAGCTGGAGAAGAGTTCAGCTTTTAGAAATCCCTTCAGGCAAAGGAGTGTGAAAGAAGTAGTGGTGCTGAATCAGTTCTAGTTCTGGTTTCTGAAAGTTTTATCCCAGTCAGTCTCCACACTTAGCCGTGGTTTTCTAATCCTGAAACATGCTGGGAGAAGTAGAGTTTTTGTCAACTTTCCTTAGTCTTGAGAATGAATATTTCCCTTTTGTGGGACATCAAGTCTTGTGAAAATCCTAAAAATCAGGGGGCAAAATCTCTCCTCCCAAGCGTCTATGGCAAAAGAAAATCAGTGCACAGCTGTCTATGGACTCTGTGAGGAGAAAAGGTGTCCTCCAAACCTTCCTCATTACTTTCACCTTCTGCTGCCCATTGCTGCCTCCCTGCCCCTCTCAAAGAGCCTCTGGGAAGGTATTGTACAAAATCTGTTTCAAACACCATAGATCAGGTTACATCATTTAGATATGATAAACTTAAAGTACAGATTTCAAAAACAAGAAAAAATCTTTCTCAGTGTCGTGGACCTTCCGAATGGTGATTCTCTTACCAATGCTACTTGACCGTGACAATTTTATTCAGACTCACAACAGCTTGAGCAGCTCACAGTTAATTTCCTACATGGGAAACCCCTACAAGTTCAGCAAGACTTAACAGATCACAGAATCATAGAATCATAAAGGTTGAATAAGACTTCCAATATCATCAAGTCCAACCTTCTACCAAATACAATACATTGCAGGGGACATGGCGGAAAGGACGTAAACCTTTCCCCTGCAGGTAGTTAAACAGAAGAGACCACTGGAGGACCTACCTTCCAGGGAAACAAGGCATTTCTTCCCTCTCTTCTTGCCTCTCAGGAGGGTGACTCCTGTAGTGAGGGGCACTGCAGTGGTGTTCAGACTGTGGGTCCCCAGGGGTTGCCAGCCCTTTTCACGATCAACAGAGCTTCTCTACTTTGTCTCCTTAACCTGCAGCTCCCTGGCAGCCCCTTCTCTCTTCTGCAGGATGACCCTACCAGCGTGTGGTATCTTATACTGGAGGTGCACAGAAACATAGCAGCCAGGTTAATTCTGTTTCAAAAGATATTTGAGAGGGCAGAGAGGTGTTCTGTTTCTCTGCACACCACTGAAAGTATTTACTGCTCACTTTATTTAGGTTTCTATTTCCCTGCTTACAAGAATTGGAAGTGAGATAAATTAAGACAGCTCATAATCTCATTCTGGCCTGAAGTCAATAGGAAAAGGATTGGCCTTTGAATGCCTGGTCTAAACTTCAGCGATTTTTTTTTTTACAGTGAATGTAATCTGGTTTCAACATGCCCTTCTTCATTACACTGACAGATGGTGCTTCGGCGTAGCAGATGAAGTCAGATTACCTGTGTCACCCTTCCTATTTAGCCTGGCATGAATATATTAAACACCAGCTCTTGAAAAAGCTCAGCTCCTGGGTTAAAGGTGCCTTTGACATTTACTTTCTCCCAGGAGCATGGAGAGCTGGCATAATAGTGCCAGACAAATACCTGACAGATATTCACCATATCATCAGCTGAGTCATTTTCTATTGTGACTTTCTGACCTCATAAGGCGAGTGAGGCTGCTATTTGTTACTTGAAGAGAAACTTCCAGTGAACACCTTGAACACTCCCAGAGTGGCACAATTTACTACATTCCTGTTGTTACCAGACCACTCCATAACTGTGCTTTGAAGATCAATGTTCCTGAGCTACCCAGGAGGTATAAAATGAGGTTTATACGGAGCTTGTCTGCAGATAGACACAGGTAAGAAATAATATTGTTAGTTGTAGGTCAAATGTTTTAGAAGCTGTAGAGGATTAAACAGTCAGGATCCCAAGGGAACATAAGAATCTGGTATTTTATAGATCTTTGAAGGGTCTCATCTACTTCCATCTGCAGTAAAATAAAACACATATTCTCTTTCATAAAATCATAGAATAGCTTGGATTGAAAGGGACCTTAAAGCTCATGCAGTCCAACCCCCTTGCCATGGGCAGGGACGGCACCCACTAGATCAGGTTGCCCAGAACCCCACCCAGCCTGGCATTGAACGCTTCCAGGGAATGTATCACTTCCTTTTCTATTTGGTATTTTGGTTTGTTTGGGGTTTTTTGTTTGGTTGGTTTTTTTAAAAAAACACTAATTTTCAACCCCTTCTTGGGAGACCAGGGTCCATCTTGCCATGGTATTTCTACACTTCTTTTACTGCGTCACCAAATTGTGCAACCCAGTAAGACCGGATTTATACAGCCAAACAGCACTGAGGTCCTGGTGGATTTATCCCTAAAGGGAGAAGTTTACTTCAGAGTCATTCTGGTATCCTCTGTCTACTGAAACCCTATTATCAATCAGACCAGATTAGGTACACTTTTGGGACACAGTTTCTGGTTTAGGCTCATCTGAAGGGAGCAGATACTCCTTCCCAATGAAAACCCTTCTGCAGCAGGTGGGGATAACCCACTTTAACAGCCCTCTCCTGATCCAAAAGAGGCCCTGCAGATGCCAGCCGTGAGCAGGACCACAGCAAAGCTGCCTTTTTGGTGGTGCAGAGGTGGGGTTATGCAGGGTGGGTGGCGGTGCTGGTTGCTCCTTGCCGCCCCTGAGGAGCACAGGACAGTGATGTACAGAAACACAGTGAAACAAAAACATTTGCTGTATTTCTTTTAATGTGTGCAAACTAAATTTTACTAATGCCGTTTTTGAATGAGTACTTTAGGGGCTTTTAGGGAAAAGCAGTTGGGCCAAGCTGTGATGCCTTTACTGAGCGATCATAGCATGACTGCACCATTGAATCCAGATCTCTTACATTTTCTGTGGAGATTATTTTTTGCTGCACATATGGTCCATGCCATGCTGTTGCATTCTGAAATTATTATTTAGCAGAAAGTTAAAAATATACCTGCAGAGTATAATGATATAAATGAGATTAAACACTGTAAATCTTCCTGCAGGAGCTCCTGGGGAAACCCAGAGATTACCTCTGAGACCATATTTCTTTCCAGATTGCAAGCCTATCCTAGACCTGCCTAGAGAGGAACACTAAAAGCTGCTTCGACTCCCCATCTCCAGATGTATATGAAGCCAGGGAGCAAAGTAAGAGCAATTAAAGTGAATGTTTTCTTTTGAAACATATGCTAATGCAAGATTTCTCAGGAAATTGGATGATCTTGGCAGAGGGTCTTTATATAATATTGCTGTAGGCTAAGAAGTGTGAGATGCCTGAGGCTGAGAAAAGCTTGAAGAAAACTGGTGTGTGGTCCTGAAATAAGTCTAAAGAGTCTTTGGGGGCACAATATGGACTGGGGGACAGAGTTGGAAAAATCACATAAACTGTCAAAAGGTGCTCATTTGAAGGCAGCGATCTACTTAGTTTGAAAAGGCCGATCTACTGTCCCTATAATGACAAGGTATAATCTGAGTCAATATTATCAGTTAGCTGTCAGAATTACAAAATTCCCCTAACTCATCATAGTCATAGTGCTTTAATCTAGGAGTGATACTTATTATATATTTCCTTGCTTCCTACTACTGATGAAAAATAATTTTGCCAAACGGCAGTGTGTGGAAAAAAATATCTTTCCAATTTTCATACCCAGAGTCTTGTGAATAAAACTGTAACCCATACCATTTGATGTAAAATCCCTATGATATAAGCAAGAATCATTTTTTATTTTGGCTAAGGAGAAGCTGTCTTATAATTTTCATTTAGAATTTTAATCAGACTTCATTTTAAAATGTTTTTAAGGTACCATGCTAAGGAATTTAATACCAAACTTACCAGCATTTATATCTGCACATATATCAGAAATCAATTTATGTAATTGCTAATTTATTAGGGAATTTGATGTTATCTATATGTGTGTGTATATATATGTGTGTGTGTCTAATTATTAAAAATTATATATACATGTATATATAATTAGCATAATTTTATGGAAAACAACTTAGCGTTATATTGGAGGAAAGTTGAATAATTACCTTCCTTTTATGGTTCAGAACATTATATCCAGAAAAATTTCTTCACAGAAAGAGTGATTAGATATTGGAATGGGCTGCCCAGGGAGGTGGTGTAGTCACCCTCCCTGGAGGTGTTTAAAGAAAGCCTCGACGTGACACTCCCCAGTCTGGTTGAAAAGGTGATGCTCAATCAAAGGTTGGACTCAATGATCTCAGAGGTCTTTTCCAACCTAACTGATTCTGTGATTCTATTAGCAATAACCCTGCATGACAATCCTGGTTGTATTAGCAATAAATCTGTATTAAACCAAAACTTGTTACCTTCCTGCTGCAAATACTGTACCTAAATTCTTATTCTACTCATCTACACAATTGTCTCTCTTACACTGTGTTTGCCAGTGGTGCATTAAGTAATGTGTTTGCAGGTTTCCCACACACTGCTTGTATTTTCATCATTCTGTTTCTCTTGTCCCCTCAGAGTATGCAAAGAATGTGTGGTTTTGTTAAAGAGGTACTTTTCAGCATACTGGATGCTCTCACTATATGTGTTGAGCAACATCACAAACCATTACTCACTGCTTCTTTTATTTTACAGCTCCTGAAGGAATTGATGGGCAGTTTCAGACTCTATTCTCTACCTTAAGATAAACTTTGGCGTATTATTTAGTAATATAAAGTTCAGCTGTGCCTATATAAGGTTATTAAAAGTATAATTCAACTTGGACTTTCATGTATATCCTAGACTCCTGTATATTTAAAGACTGGCAAATGTTAGTTAATGAGAAGATAATTGGGTCATGTTTTGTATATTCCTGTTCATGCAATTTCCTAATGAACTTATGGGCAAGTTTATCATTGAAAAGTGATCCTGAAATGATGAATAAAGCCAGGTATGTTTGTTAGGATAGCATGGTGCTTTGTAACCATACCAGCATTTGGTATTAGTGTGAACCTTACAGTTTTTAGAACTGCAAAAAACCCTGACTACAAGTGGCACATACTTTCAAACAAGAAAGACTATGGCTTCTTTAAAGTTTCCCTTGAGCTATAGCCTTCATCCTTGCGTCCAACCTCAGCAACTTGGTTTTCATTTATGAACTCATCATATAAAGAAACAGGTCCTGGTAAGAGTGGGATGATTTTACACAGAGGTGCATTGGCAGAGCTATATAAAACCTAGCAGATGTTTACTTTAATGCTTTTTATCTGACTAGGCTCACACAATGTCACCAGTTCTTCCCCTCTCCACAGGATCTCGTTTTATACCCCATGCAGTAAGGCTATAGCACTGGAGGTACAGCTGGCTGTCACTGCTTCTTTTGTATGTTCCTGAAAAAACATTCTGATACATTATGCATGGATTTTTTTCGCCGTGTCAGATAACACTAGGTCATCCTGAAATAGTGTTTCTAAATGCTGCAGAAATGTCCAACGGGATAAAAATATCCACTGTCCTTAATGAATGGGAAGAAATTATCTGCATAATTATTTTTACTTTCCAAAGCTAAGGCTGAATGCAAATTGTTCTCAACCTAGAAGAATCAGACGAGCTTTAATTGGCTTTATGAATATGTTCATCGGTGCTATTTTACCTAAAAATTGTAGCTGGATGTAGTTGTTGGCTAGAACTGGCAGAACTCGGGTAAGAAGAGCGAGTATTGCTCCACAGCTGAGGAACTGTGGGCATAACTTTCTCTCTGTGAATTTGCAGTGCTCATGGGTCTCTTTGCCAACCCAGAAGAGAGGGATGTGTGATTTAATCTTTTCCTTTTGAAATGGACAGAAGGTTTTTGTACCTTAGCTCCAGGAGAGCAGATGAGCTATTTATGAGTGGCTCTGGATTAGGCATGTGCCTGCTATTTGGCATAGACCTTACCATGGATGTATAGAGGTGCATTTCAACCTTTTTCTAGCTCATTTTTACTCTCTTCCATATTGATTTATCTTTATTTTTTTCATATGATATCGAAAGCCAAGAAGAGTCATGTGGGTAATGAGGAGGAGAAGCTGTTGGTAGGATTGTTGGTTGGGCTGTTCTAAGGCAAACATCAATCTAATGGCTCATTTTAGAAATGCTGAAATGCTTTATTTCAGCCTTTTGTAAAAACAATTTTTAGCATATCCTATTCACCTTTTAACAGTTAACCACAATGTTATAAAATGCCTGAAAAATTATTTCCTTTAGTTTATAGATCACTGAACTGTTTCAACGAGCATATAATCTTTCAAAGACTTTAAATATTCTTCTTAATTTGAAAAAAAAGAGAAAGTGTGTTGCCATTGGCTTTAAATTATCTTTTAAACTATTTACAAGGTAGTTTCACTTCCTTATTTGCTTAACTTATTTTTTAATAACTCAAATTAGATGACTGATTTTTGTCAAGTTTGACTTTAAACTGAAGCTACTCACTTGACCTTCTAGGCAAGAATTACAATTTAATTATTCTTTCATTTTTTAAAATTTATTATCTTTGGTTACACTGCAGCTTTTTGCAGATGTTACAGCCTTGAATTAGAATAACTAAAGCTGCCTTCTTTGATCTGCCAGTCCAGGTGAGAATGCACTGGTTTTCTAAACGCGTTTTCATTTCACTCACTCATGTATCGTTTAGAATCCATCATAAAGCTGTGCTCATTTAAATTCTTTACAATCCAAAAAATGTATTTCCTCCTCTATCAGGGTTATGAAGAGAGGTATAATCTATAAATCAACTTTGGGGGTTTTTATTTGAGGTTTTTTCTGGTCTCTCCCTCTGAGGATTAAAAATCATGTCTCAAGGCAGGCCATTAAGTATCATCTATCTATCTGAGAGACTTGTAGGTGCAAGAAAAATGTGGTTAGACTGATCAAGGAAAGAGCTACAGAAAAAGAAACTCAAATGCTCTCTTATGTCTGTTCTGCTGGAAGTTAGTCACTGCTGTAGTTTTCATTTAAACTTAAATACTTTGCATTTCACCATATGAATCATAACATTTAGTGTATCTTTATGATAAATTGGGAAGCAGAGAAGAGCATGGCAATGTGCTTTCACAACTTGAAAATTGTTCCTTTTTTGACTAGCTTAAAGTAGAAGATGGGAAGTAAAGCTTCTCTAGGTTAGCAGTGTTTTGTTGGCAAGGCAGACATAATAATAAAATTGAGGTTGTCAAAACTAGCAATTTTAGTTAAGAAGTACTTGATGTGGATGCTACTAGGACCTAAGCAAACACTTCCTAACTTTGCTAGGGATGAACAGGAAATGTTAAATACATAGGAAGATAAACATAGAAAGGAAAAAAATAGGATTTGCAGTTTTTTTAATAAAGTCTCAGTGATCTATAAGGATTATTAAATATTTATGTCCACTCAGCTTTATACAAGTGAGAATAAAAGACAAGAATGGGACTTCTATCTTCTACTGCACAAGCTTTGGAAGTGGGAATGATGCAAAACAAAAGACTGTGTCCAGAATCTGTGCAAAGTGATAACTCAGTCACAGCTGGGTCAGAAATGAAAAAAATGTTAAAATTAGTTTTATTAAACTTTCTAAAGGCAGACACGGTGTATGAAACAAGTAATACACATAGTGAATTGTTATTTTACAAATATCTGCTTTATTAAGGTGCATCTACAATTACTAAATCTCCATATTCAAACGAATTCTCACAGGATTGCTAAATATCAGTAGTATTATCAAGCACTGTATTTGTGTATCAAAAATTATTTTGAGCTCAATATTCACTCCCTTCCTGCTACCTATATAGCTGATAGCTTCTAACATTTCAGTCTCTGCAGAAAAACAAATACAGGAGTTTCCATATACAACATTCTCAGTAGTGTCCTAATTGTCTTTTAGTCATATCAACATAAAAGATATTATTTCGAGTTCACTGTGCAGCTTTTTAGAGTCTTGGGGAATGAGCTGGAAAATGAACCTCTGGGTGTGAAGTGAGGCTTAGGGGTCTGCTTGACATGAGAATTTGGAGAAGCTGTTAGAGGGAGAGCAGTGCTGAGTTATTGGTACAATAGACCTGCTCTGTGTTTCCTCCCAAGGATGGCAGAGTGCAGGTTCAGCAGTACTTGGTGAAAGCAAAGGAGATGTTCTGACACTCACTGTTTTCTGCTCAAGCAGCAGGAACTTTGGATCACAGCTTTCTCCCAGAAGCAGTGCAGGCTGCACTGCAGCTGCGCCGTGTGGTCTGCAGTGACCATCCAAGGCTCAGGATGCCCCAGAGGCTGTGCCAGGTTGACCTTTGCTCTAACCCATGGTGTCACCTGGCAAGCCTGTTTGATACAGGGCACCATGCAGGGCAGGCTCGGCTCTGACACCTGCAACACCTCCCCAGCTTCAGTTGTTTGGGCATTCTCAGAATGTATGAGAAAGAGAGAAGCTGTCAAGGGGACAAGTGGATGTGTGGTCAGATATGCTTTGGGCATAGGCCATGTGACTCCTTCCAGTCTTGTGTTAGCATTTCAGAAGCTCTAAACATGTGCTGGCTGGATCACCAAGCAGTTTCCAAGGGACATTCAAGTGATCTGCTGTCAATTGGCTGGGGACCACCACTGCAGAAAAGGAAAAATTGCAAGTATGCTTTCTTGCTTTATATTAATTGAAAAATTGACATCTAATTTACTTTCAAGGAGACTGTTTTCTTAACAAATGAAATGTGGATTTCCGTTTAGCAGGGAGAGAGAAAAAGCATTTGAATTTGTGTATTGGATACCTTTCTCTCAGTCTGGTGCTGGGTTATCCCTCCTGGCTTCTTTCAGAAACATAATCAGCAAGATCAGGCTTTGGGTGGAAAAGAAATACAGGTCTTCCTGGAAGGCATAATAAGAAGTGCTTAAGTAGCTATGTGGTATATGGAATTGACTTTTTTTTCTGTCTTTTTTTTTTTTTCACAGATGAACAGCAGAGTATGGAAAACAAAAAAATTAAATGGCATTGCTTCTGTGAACAGCTGCCTGTTAATGTGTCTGTTTGTTGGCTCAGTTCATTAAAATGCAAGATTAATGTAATCTAGATTAGAATCAGAAGTAGGCATGACACCTCTTAAAATTAACAAAAAGTTTCATTTCCGTTCTTGTTATATGATTCACAATCAGCGGTAGTTATCTACTAGTACATACTTTGTCCTGACATATGTCAGATTGGGTGGTTTTAATTATGGTTTTTTTGGTATGATTATTTTTTGAATAGATTAGGTTGTAAACTTATTACATTGACTAATAAATTGTATGAATATATTCATTTAATACTGCTCCAATTTTGCTCCAGTGATCTTTCTTAATAATAGAGGAAAATTATTATAATGAAGAATTGTAATGTTGGCATCAGTCCTTGATGATCACTGATGCATTCAAACTGTTGATAGGCCAGCTTGGAGGCTGATGGTTCTGATGTTGAGGAAGAAGAGATTTCCAGTCCAGGGTCATCTGAACTATGTGATATTTCTGACAACATGGTTTCTAATTTTGACTAATAATATCCAACTGGTTTTGCTAGTGGGGCTTGTAGACTCTGTCTGCCTTATCTATCTATTATCTCTTGCAACCTGTAGGGGAAGGAGACTCTCTTTCTGTTCTATGGCTGTACAATGGTTTAGTGCAATGAGGTCCTGACCTACGGAAAGCTCTGCTAGGTGCTCAGTAACACAGATGAGTAAAACCACTGTTAGCACCTGCTCACCCCTGAATGCAGAGAGTAGATTTAAGCATCTAACTGCTTGCTTTTGTCTTCTTGGGTAAAACAAGGGATCTGAGTGTTCACATGGTACCTGCTGTGGTGGCCACTCATTCTGCACAAAGCCTTCAGTTTCCCTCTAACGCTGCCTGGATCGGAGCTATGGCGAGATAGCCACCACTCTCACAGAAGTCTCCCTCCAGGGGGAAGTTTCCTCAGCTCAGGGGCCAGACGAGAGAGTGGCCACTCACCCAGCCCGGTGCTGTCGGCACACAGGCACGCTCACGCATCCAGCAGCGTCAAACGATGAAGGAGGCAGGAGGAACCGCACCTTGGCATGTCCTGCTCGTCTTTATTGCGGCGCGGGGCACGCACCCGAAACGCGCAGAACGGGAGCAAGATGGCGGAACCGCGATCCCCCCACGTGTTGCCCCTTAAGTACAGGGTGTTCTCCCGGGCATGGGAAGGGGGCGGGGCCCAGGTAGGGCTAGGGTCGGGGTCACGGGGTAGGAGCCAATGGCAGGGGTAGGTCCAACGGGACAGGTCCAAGGACGGAACATGCCGGGGTGGGTAGAGAACCGGGGGGTAGGTCCAATGACCAGCCAGAGCTAGGGGGGTGCTGCAGGATT
>VZTH01005348.1:116035-173407 GCA_013397815.1 Aleadryas rufinucha
AGCCAATGGCAGGGGTAGGTCCAACGGGACAGGTCCAAGGACGGAACATGCCGGGGTGGGTAGAGAACCGGGGGGTAGGTCCAATGACCAGCCAGAGCTAGGGGGGTGCTGCAGGATTAGGGGTACTCTGCAGGATGCAACATCCCTCTTGCCCTCACACAGAGCAGCAGCAGTGGGCAGAGCAGGGTCTTCAGCTTACAAATGGTGTATTATGGGCAGGGATGGGTTGCATCAGCGACCATGCATGAGAAGCAGTTTATCCTATAAGTCTCTAGGAGTATCTAATCATTCCTTTTTGCTTCCTCCTGGCACTACAATCTGCCTTTCCTCCCTGTTTCTGAACAGCAGTTTCCAGTCTCACCTTCAGCCTTGCACTTGTGCCTCCAAACAAGCCATTTGCAGTTGCAGACAGGCCCAGAAGCATTGAGTGCTTCCTGTCAGTCACATTTACAAGTCTGCCAGAGTTTTACTGTTAGAGAAATCCCTTCCTCAGCCTCGCCTCCATTTTACATGAATTTAAATGAAGGCAGAGAAGTTGCTAGGATGCTAACTCTTCTCTTACATTGTGCTCTAGGAGTGTCGTGTAATGCAAGGCAATAGTCAGGTTTTCTTTTATTAGATGTGACTGACCAGATCCATTAATACTTATTGGAAACAGGATTGTTGTATAGTTTATCCAGATGTCCAGTGGTTCTCCAGAGCATTATAAATTGCTTTAAATCCTGGATTCTTCCAAGTTCAGCAGTATTTCTGCAGTTCACCATAATGATTGAAATCGACAGAGGCACTCACCCTAATTGCTACCTAATCAAATTTGAAAATACTTTTTCAAGGATGTAAGATCATCTCTGAAACTTGCTTCCTTCCCTTTGGACTATCACTGTCAAAAATTGTTGGCCTTCTGGTCGCTTAGCAAATTTCATTTGTTGTCCCAAGCTGCTGTAATGGGAATTGAAATGATGAATTGATTGGTGTGAAAGTCTTATGATTAGTGTACGAGGAAGATTCAACAGCTCAGATATACATATCCATATCTATCTATCTATCTAATGCATGTGTGTGTGTATTTTGTCTTCTGCTCTGTAGATTTTATAAAAAATGTATCCCTTGATTTTACATCTTGGGAGTCTTCTGTTAGATGAATCTTTAACTCACTTTGAATTAAGAAAAATAAATCTCTGGATAAATTGTACTACTGAAGCTGAAATCATATGGCTACTTGAAAATGTTCTTTTTCATAGAAGAAAAGCTGAAGAGGTTTATTAGAGCTTGAAGTCAGTTAAGAAAAGACAGAAGATGTTAGACTTGCATTCCTGTTTTGATTGCTTTCTCTCGCCAGCAGGTGTGCTCTTTCTTAGCTATGCAGTGATGACTTGCAGCTAATTCCATCACAGTCATCACACAGTTTCTTGACAGTTCTGTGCTTCAGTCTCTCTCTGCAGCACCTGTGTTGTGGGGCTGAAGGACTTGTCACAGGCTGAGGACAAGATATACAGCACTGCTGGCATGGCAGTCTCGACAACCTTCCTGTTGCTGTGTTACAACAGAAAAGAAGGAGCAAAATGGCAATGTCCAGCCTTGCAGCCAGCACAGCTGAGCAGTTACATTTGATACAGCCCTGTGTCCCTGACTGGACTGTGATGACTGATCAAACAGCTTAACTACATCTGAGGTAACTGAGCCTGGTGGACTGTGGGACCCAAGAGAGGTTGCTTGTTTCATCCCAGATCCCAGCTCCAGCCACTCCTGAACCTGACCCCCATCTTCAGGGAAAGAAAAACCACTTCTATAGCTTTTCTGTTTCCTACTTGCCTGCTGCTCTGATCTGAAGCTCTGCAGTTGCTCACACCCATGCACACACACAGTGGGTGGTTGCAGCAGCGCTCCCCTGTGCCCCCACCCCAAGGTGCTCATGCCCTGCCCCACATCAAGGTCCCTGGCAGTCTGCACCTGCCCCTGCTCTGAATGGGGGCATGCTCACCCACCACTGAGTTAGAAGTAGGATTTAATAAGAAAATAGAACAGACTGTAGCCGTCAAGAATAATGTTCTGCTAAATAAACTGCTCAGCTGCTTGCTTACATGTGGGTGCACCCTTTGATCTTCCTTCCTCATACTCTTCCTATGCTTGTTCCTTCCTGATCTCTCCCTTTATCATCCTGCCTTCTCTCCCCTAAGCACCCAATAGATACTGCATGATCCTAAATGTCTCATCTGCTCCAGCCCACAATTCTCTTTGCCCTGCATCCCACCAATGAACAGATACTCATTTAAAAGGAACTGCCTTAGTGTGTCAGGCAGAGATTTTCTTTGGTGGGTTTCACATCAGGGACAATGGTGTAGTCATTTCTTGCTGTGCAAATATTTGGTTTTTTCTGTTCTTCACTGGTCTGATCACTTGGGTTCCTCCACCTGGCAAAGTGGGACTGCAACCTGTTGATGTTTGGGAAGAAAAGTATGTGGGTTCCAAAACCATAACCCTTTGCAAGGTGATCTATTTTCATCATTATTTGTATTACCATTTTCAAATATGATTTTGAGTGGCATGAAGAGGAAAGATGGATATGAAGCTAGGAAGCAGTGCTAGGAAGAAGTGCTGTGCATATGCAATAGCCTGGGAAGTATACATGTTTTCTTGGCTGTCTGGTTTTGAACAGATTGGTGGTATGCTGTTGACTTTTATTTCTTTACTGCACTGTAAATCTGCTAAACTCCTCTGTGTTGCAGAAGTTTAAGCACCTCTGAATTTGCACAATTTGGAATGG
Source organism: Aleadryas rufinucha (assembly GCA_013397815.1). Taxonomy (NCBI): domain Eukaryota; kingdom Metazoa; phylum Chordata; class Aves; order Passeriformes; genus Aleadryas; species Aleadryas rufinucha. The sequence continues at coordinate 118,800 of VZTH01005348.1, forward strand.
AATTTGCAATGCAAGGGCGGGGGGTGTTGCATATATAAAAGACAGACTTTTATTTATGGAGACCCATAATAATGCACTGTAGGTTACTGAAGTATGTAGGATGAAAAACTGTAATAATAATGACATCATAAATTTCTAAATTGCTGTTAGGGAGTAAGGCTTGGGGAGGCTGGAAGCTAAAGTACAAGCATTTTCCTGTAATTGCTCTATAGGCATGTAAGTCAGAGTATTTTCTTCTTTTTTATTTTCTTCTTTTTTTCCTCAGTGAGCAATCCCAGTTCCTTCAAGCCAGCTTTTCTTGCCTGTAACATTCCTGTTGCATGTGCAAAAAACTTTGAAAAATACTTTGTGTCTATGTGTGCACATACACACACATGCACTGTTTTATCTGCTATTATTTGGAAAAGTCTGAGAAGCCTTTTTTGTTTTGAGAAAATTGAACATGAGACTTGAAATGCATGCAGCTTGTACTGTCACAGCACAAGGCTTCCCTGTTTATAAAACAGGATTGTCAGAACTCGGGAAAAATTTGTGTTTCTCCCTTGATGCTGTGAATCGAGAAAATTGAATCAAGGAAATGATGGATTTTTTCAAGTATCTGGTGAGTAGGAACTATTGGCAAAAACAATTGCAGCATTTTGTAAGCCTCTCACTCATGTACCTACCCTCCCTACACACCTTGAACATACACCTCGTGGCTCCTTCGTTTCTCCTTTTCCTCCTCTTTCCCTCGAACACTTTCTTTGTCCCTTTTGTGTACAGTTGGAGCTATTTTCTCTTCCAGGCTGTCTTTCCAGAAGGAGAAGCCACAGAGGGCGACATGCTCTGCTCATGATGGTGTTTGTTGAGGTGGATGGAGATGCGGGTGAGCTGATAGTGCTGCAGCTGGAAAATATATGCAAGGCCACGATCAGTCCACATATCCTTCTACGAGTCAGCACCAGAAATGGATTTATGAATCACATATTAGTCAATAGCCTGTTAAGCATTAAAGAAGGCACAATCTCCTAGCAGTTTTCAGGGGACTGTACTGAAGGGCATTTTCTTGCACATTGAAGGGTCAACTCAGAAACACTTTTTAAATTTATGTAGTGTGCCAGGCTTTTAGACTCTGTGCAACTGACCTATGTGTTTGCACACTAGTATTCAGTGTATCCTTGTCGATTGTTTGGTGCTAAGATTAGTTTTCCAGATCACCATTTCTTCAAATTTACAAACTTTTTTTAATAGCACAATGTCAACTTTTTCCTTTCCATACTCAGTGCATCTTAAAACAATATTTGACTTCTGAGATATCCAAAACCGACAAAGAGTTTAAATGCAAGAAAAATGCAGTAAAAGCTACTGCAAATGGTTTTTATGGGCACATATAATTCAAGGGGCTTCTGGTTGCTATAATAGCTTTTTTCAATCAAAACTACAGCTTTTCTATATGTGGTAAGCCACTGTGGAATGAAGATAACCTTGACAAAGTATTGGAATAATAAGGCAAGTTCTATCAAGTTTGCATTCCTAAATTATTTAGAGACTGTAAAAACGTACATTGAAGCATTTTGTGCTTCAATAAAAGTGCCCCAATGCTATTCCTTTCAGTGGATGAAATGGTCTTAAAACCACATTCTCAGGTGATTCTCCAATTTGTACAGGACAAAGGCTTTGTGTCATTGTTTATCACTGCACAATCTCCTAATGACACTTTGGAGGTCAGACTTGGCAGCTGTCCCTGGCACATGAGTGCAGGTGAGCCTGCAGGTCACAGCTGGGGTGCCAGGCTGGTGTGACTGCACTCACAGCCTGTGCCTTGGCGTGCTGGGTGCCGGCGTGCACAGCCAGCATGGAACATCTCCTCCAACACTGGGCTCTGCCCCCAGGGATCCCTGCCAGCCCCTGGGGCCAGCCTGGACTGCTGCCACCTCTAACATGTCTTGGCTGTGGCAAATCTTAAATGTCTTTGAAAAATGTCCACAGCTACAGTCCCTGTGGGAGCAGGACCAAGAGGCCCCATCACCCTACAGTGACCACAGAGCCAAGCTCTGGGTCCTTCGGCTTGGTGCTGGCAAAGCTGAGTGGTGTCACCACAAGTGGGCAGGATGGACAACTCTAACACGTTTCTAAATTCTGTTAAGGCCTGGTTTAGTGAAGCTTTACTCGTGCAGTCCCTGACCACTGCTCCTGTTCTCACTTTAAGCCTTCCACCTCTTTGCTCCTGCGGCTGATCCATGCCCCATGCAGGGAGACCTAAGCTGATGGACATGGAGTGCAAACAAGCACCTGTGCTAGATGAAGCTCCAATTGCTGTTTGGGTTAATGTCAACCCCTAGCAGAGATGCTGGGTAACAGAACAGAGGCCTAGACACCATTTCTGAAGAGCTGAAAAGTACCTATGCCACACTGATCACTGTGACAAATCAGTGTGTTTTGTTGTTGCTTCAGGAGAACTAGAATCTGACCCACAGAAAAGAAAAAAAATTAGAATAATAAATATCTAGAGGCTTATAAGAAACTGTGGCAAAACAATGAGAGTTATGGAAGTCCCCATATCTGCACTGAAGACAGGTTCATTAGCCAGTAGGTCAGTGAGCCAGATGAGGTAAAGTGAAGAAAGAAAGAATGTTATTGGAATGGCAAATTATTTTAAAGTACATAATAATTTCATATATCAATACATAGGATAAAATGTCCCTTTGCCATAGATAAATATATAAAGACCTTACTGAAAGCTGCCATTTAGTCTCTGTTATTCTACTTCTTAGCTGAACATAGGCAAAGGTAATATCTAGTTAAATGAATTAGAACTTCTGAAAATTAGTTTTATCTTATTGGTGTCTGAAACACTGCAGCATATGCTATTGTTATCCCTGGTACAGTAAGCCCTGATCCCAGCCCTATATAATACAGAGAAATATAGGAAGATAGCTCAAGTTCCCAAAAGCTTATGCTCTAAGGATAGCATGAACTGTAGTATGCATGCAGGGTGTTACTGTGTAACTGCCAGGGTGAATTCTGTATTTTTAAAATCAGATGGGAAGAAGGAAAAACCAGTGATTTTGCTGTAAAAATGAACAAACAAAACAAAACAAAAGAAGGAAAAAGAAGTGATACAGGAGAAAAGGATATGAAGAGATTAATGGAGAAAATGTATTAGAGTTGACATGAAAAAACAGAAGGAAAATCTGGAGGTAGCAGCTAAGCAGAAAGACAAACAGCATTCAGAGTAAATACTACAGAAAACAGCTTTGTCTCCTTATCAGTATTGAAGGTCAAGGTCTAAAATGTTCAGCTGCTCTTGCCAATATAAGTCTCTGGCTGCTTCTATTCAAAACAAATCTCAGATGCTATTTAAGTGATGGCTGGCATATACATTTCAGAATCTGGGGAATGCTAAGCTTTCTTCAGACATCATCTTCTGAAGTGATTTACCATGGAATTGAGCTTTCAGTGACTCACCTGGTGGGATTATAGCCTTATTTTCCAGTAGTAATAATGGCAGAATGATTAAATAACAACGGGATTAAAGTAGTGCTTATGTTTCCTTATTACATTTCCTACATATATTTTAATTTATTATTTTTATTATGTTGTGGTGCTTTCAAAAAAGATAAAATGCTTATAAGAATTCCAAAGGCTCATTTTTTGAAGACAGTAGGCAGTAAAAAGTCTCTGTCCAATGAGCCTTCAGCTGAGGGTCTGACAGACATATGGCAGCAAATTGTGTTTGTTAAAGTAAATCTAATCTAGCAAATCCCTACACTGCAGTCACTTCTCCTCTGGTATCAGTGTCAGTACTAGATTGTTTAAAGCAAAATCATATATGCATAAATTAGTTGCCATTTCCGTAATGCCTGTAGGACAGGCAGTCACCACAGACTGAGACAGTCAAGCCAGATGGCTGCAGGATCCCTCAGCTGACAGGCAGGAAGAACAGATTGTGGCATGACATTCAGACAGTGTGGCTTGGCCAGCTTTGTGGGCTGCAGCAATTCGGTGTCGAGCCTTGCTGTGGAGCCTCTGCACAGAAACACTGGGTTGTCCTGACATGTGGTCCTGTGGCCTGTGATGTTCTTCCAGACCTTTCTTTCCTCTGCCCTGCCTACAGAAATCTCAGAAAGATTCCCATCTGCTTTGAGTTTTGTTTCCTCATACTGTGAAAATGAGGACTGTCTCTTTTTTTCCTGCTTGACTCCGTGGAAAACTTCCACGAAGGTATCTGTGTGTTCAGCCCATTCCCCGCACACATCACTCTGCCAGCACTTTCAGTGTCTCCCTTAGATGTCATCAGCAAATCTCAGCTGGGAACCAGACTGCCTGAAGGCAGCAGGCAAGCCCTGCAGGGACACCAGGGCTGACAAAACTGCAGCAAGGGTCCCCATGATTTAGAGATGAAAGCTGAGAGGAAACCTCTCACGTGTACGTACTGCAGGCAGCTGAGAGCATCTCTTGGGTCTCCTGAATGCAGGCAGAGGATCTCTCTCATGCACAGATTGCTTCAACAGAGCCATTTTTACCATGTTGTCATATTTGCTGTCTCACTGGAATTATAAAATTGTTGCAGTACCAGAAAACTGGGAGCCCTAGAGATAGGCTATTCTTTGCTGACTAATATATAAGAAAAACTTATTTATTCTGCTTTACTCTGTTCTCACTTCTTTCCAAGCAATTGTGAAAACTTTGCAGCTTCCAAAATTTCAGAGGGAGTTTTTGTCTGTAATTTTTGCTTCACTGATTGGAAGAAATAAAAAAAAAAAAAAAAGAAAATTCTTCCTAACAACTAGAGAGCTTTTCTAACAATGTCAGTTCCACAAGCCTGTAAGATGGCAAGGCCATTTTCTTACCTTGAGATAAGAAATTAATATTGTTCACTTTAAAACAGGAGAAAAGCAATTAGCCACTCTGATAAATTCCTGTAAATAAATAAACAGCTTCAGAAATCTAATCTCAAAAAGTCCAAATCTTATAGCTTCATCTTACTTTAGTTTTGCTCCATTGCTAACCCTTACAGAGCAAAGAAAACAGTTTGACTCCACTGACCATAGCTCACTGGCTTCGAGTAAGGTCTTGTATGGCTGTGATTTATGTTCTGGACCTGCAGGTCATAGCATTTCGTGTTCACCCTCCTGTGGATTTATTCTTGGCTGTTGAGGTCACGGCCTTCTCGAAAGCTCCTACTTCAGATGCTTTCTCAGCTGCCTGTTGTTGGTTGGTCTCTTTCCTTTTCAATTAATGTGCAGCTTCACTTGGTCTGAGATGAAAAAATTCGGCTTATCACCTCCAATGCCAAATGTTCTTTTTTCACACGTAAGAATAAGTAAAAAGTGTCTGCCCTAATAGAATAGTGACCTGGAGTATCTTAATTACAGTGAGAATTGGTAGAAGATGCAGAAAGCCTTTCCAGTTTTCTTTTTTTGCTCCTGGATTGAGAACTTGCAAAGCCATTCTGTTCCAGCAAGGTGAGAAACGCCCTTTTCTTTTTTCCTTTTTTTCCTTTTTCCTCGTTTGATTGAGTGATAGATAAAACATTCTATGTCTTTTAGTTTCAGACGCAAACCATCTGCTTTGATTGTGGCTTTCCCTCAAATGCAGGACTTAGGGAATTCCAGAGATCCCTGCAACTACTTAAGGAGACACAGAGTGTTCTCAGCTAAAAGTACAAGTCTTTTGTTCAATTGTTCTTTGCTGAAGTGTTTGAATTCCTACACAGTTTGCCACAGCCACTCTGATATCATAAGGGATATCACATATTCTAAGGTCAAAATATCAGAATTTACTATAAATTAGAATCAGACACATAACTTTTAACCTGTGTATTGTATCTCTGACCATGTCATTTAAGAAAAGCAGAGAATATTAGCTTCTTAAAATCATGAAAAAAAGACCCTAGAAAACCCGAGGCTCACCTTAGAAGCCTGGTCTAGAAAATGAGCTATCAATTTGCTTGCAGGTGGTCCTGACAGCAGATCTGACAGTATGTTTGTTTGGCTGCTGTGACATATATTAAGCTTCAGTGCATCCCCCTAAAGGTTTAGAACATGAATGATTTCTAAATAAGGGAGGCACATTGCACTTTGAATAATTACCCCTGCAGCCTGTGGCCTGCATAGGCAAAGATGCAAAAGAAAGGCAGAGTTTTGAGAAGAAAAATTTGGTGAAAAGGGTGACTTTAATCTGGAGTGGCTATTATTCAGCTATGGCTACGTAGTCAATAACTATGGCACATTTCCTTGCACATATTTATGTGATTAGGTTACTGTAATTTTAAAAAATAAATAACTTTTTTTAATGTAAGAGGCCATCTAAAAATATACATCTAATACCCTAAAATATGGCTTAAACATGTACTGTGCATTTTTACAGGATTTATTTCAAAGGTTTATAGGAATATTTCCCCCTCTCTTTCTCTGGGGAATCTTGAAGTTCAGACTGTTTTCTCCTCCTGTACAGAGGAAAGTAAATCATTTTTTTCCCCCACTCTATTTCAGGAATTTTGCTACTGTTCCTTCCTATTTCCAGTATTAATCAGCACTTACATAATGCTCGAAACACAGAGAAGCAAAGAAGTAATTTTGCCAAAACTACTGAGCAAGACTAGGAGGAGAATTTAGGTTTTCTGATTCATTTTCATACTGTTTATACTAAATCCCACTCCTTCTGGGTAGCCTGTCACCTTAGCATTTGTTGTACAAAGTTGAGAGCTGATAAAATAACTAACACCTCATGCTACATTTAGAGAAAATTCAGATAGCTTTCATCTGCTTTTCTTTTCTTTTTTTTTTTTTTTTTTTTTTTTTTTTTTTTTTTTTTTTTTTTTTTTTTTTTTTTTTTTTTGAGACAGGGCCTTGAAAAGAAGCAAAGACATTAATCTAACTAAGCCAGATCTGATTATGCCCAAGGAAGGATTTTTTTTTTATCTGCCTTTTTTTTGCAATACACCTTAATTCAGCTCTAAACCTCCCTCAACACAACTGTGCAGTCTCCTCCCTCAGCTACCTTGTGAGTTTCAGCAGTTTGCAAACCATTCCAAGGTTGCTTCCAAACTCTTGGAACTCTGAGATATAAAACACAGGCCTCAGGCTTCGCAATTTGTTTTCTGTACAATAAAAAGTGAAAAAGTATTTGTTATTTCTGAAATTTCTGTCACTTCTGTATGACTTTAGTACTTAGGATAATTTTTTTCTTTTACAAAATAAACAAGTCCCCTAAAAGCATAGTGGGCAGCTGTCCAGAAATAGCCATAAATGCTTTCTCAGCAGTGTGAAACTTCTGAAATGAAAGACAGATGTGGTACAGTGCCTGGGAAAGGAGGGGAGAGGTGACATGATGGCTCCTGCAGAAATACAGAAGATGGATATAAATCAATGGAGTAATGCAATGTGTAGCTATAAATTTACAGGGAGGCAGACTAAGCCACAGAGATATAGGGCCAGCTGAGAAACTTTGATTCTGGCTGCCAGAAGCTGAGATGGACACATCTAAGGTGGACACATCTAAGATGGACACATCTAAGATGGAAAGGACTAGGAAGTAAAACTTGTATTTGTGCTGCAAAAGTATTTATGGTATTCTACAGACAGACCTGGAAAAGAGTGTGAGTGAAACTGTAGATGGAGAGTAGAAGCTAACAAAAGAAAAGTAGAGATTGTATTTATGTGACCAAGATTTACAGAATACTATAATTGAAAGTGTCTTTTAAAGTATCACTGCTGGATCACTGGTTTCAATGGGATGGCAAAACTCTTATTTGTTAAGGATTGAAAAATTGTCAACTCTTGCTTTTGATTAATAGCACAGTCATCAACCAAGCAGGGGTGTCATGCTGGATTACAGCCTGTACAAATTATCTGTGAACAGAAGCAAGTAATATATTCTTACACCTGAGCCTGTCACTATTAGTGTTTGTAAAATTTAGTTCCCCGGTTCATACCATCTCACCAAGTCACACATGAAGTGAAATCAGAAAAAAAAGTCAGGTTTTTATCATCCAGGCATTTGTCTTTTGAAAACATACACAATAATGCTTTTAAATGGGGTTTGTAGTACTTTAACATTTAAAAGACTCGTGTACAGACACTGGAAATGTTCTGTACATAAAAAAAGAACATGCAGAAAAATCTAATTTACTGCCTCAGGACATCTTTATTTTTCTCTTATTTTTGTGGCACCAATTGGCTTGTATGGAAAGGTTTTTGGTTCACTGTTGCATTGAAAAGTTTCTGTGCCCAGTTTTGACATTCTCATTTAAACTTGCAATATGGGAACAATAGCAAAATTCATATTAGTACTTTCTTAAAATCACATTCCCTCCTTTCTTTTGGTAATAAAACACTTCACTAAATGTAAATTTTCTGGTCTGGATAATCTATGCTTTCTCATCTCGGTAGTGCAGCTTTTCAATGGAAAGGAATAACAGTTAATTTTTTGTCATTAACTCTATATAACTAACATGAAATGAGTCAAAGAATGAGTGAAAACTAATCAGGCTTATACCTCAGAATAATCCTGGCTGAGAAAAGACTTCTTCATTAATTATACCTGGCCTTGCTACCATGAAGTTTTAATGAAAAGAAAAAGGTAACTATAACTATGAAGGTTTTTGATTAATTCTGAGTCTGTTATTTTCATTTGATCTATGCTTCTGGCCTTAATAGGGACACCACTGATGATCTGAAAGCACACATAAGGCTGTGCCTCCATTAGCAAGTGGGTAGCTCAGCAGGAGCGTAGCATTAGATCAAAGCAGTTGCTGCCGGAGCCCCAATATCATGTGCAATTTACACATTTTCCTTTAGGTTAGATTTACCTTGGTCTGCAGAATTGAATGCCCTCACCTTGTATGTGCTTTGGAAATGTCCTGAGCCTGTATCACTGGCTAAGGCCCATTAGGGTTTGTAGTGCATTACACCTGCACCTGAATCAGGGTTTCCTGCCCAATTTCATGTGAAAGAAATCGAGTTCTCAAGTGCCTGAATTGCTCTGCAAAATGGCCCAAAATGCTAATGCAGACACAGCCTGTGCCAGCCAACAATATGTATACTTTTTTCCTATCTTTCTGCAAATATCATGTTGACTGCAAAACTTCACAAGCTTCTAATTTAAATTTACAAAACCAAAGATATTTCAAATTATGTTGCTTTCTGGATACAACTTGAGTTAGCAGTATTATGCACAGATATTCTATGCATAAATTGTAGACCAAAATCATATTGCTTCCATATCATAACTAAAGGGTGGATTCATTTGGTACAAAACACGTAGTCAAGAGGTTGGTATTAACAATCAGTGCAATAGAGCTCCAAAAATTCACTTTAAATGCACATAGAGAAAGCTATTTATGGAGTGGCTGAGAGAATTTTGAATGCAGTGCAAGATTGTATATTGTCATTTTCATCGAAGTTATTTGCTTCTTGATATTACAGCAATCTGAATATTTTCCTTATTGTGCTTACTTTTTTTTTTTGTCAAATAATGGATTTTCTCTTGCATCTCTATAAAGATTTAGCAGACTATTTTAAGTGGTGACCACTTTTATTTGTATGCCTAGATCTACTAATATATTCCTCAATCCTCCAGCTCTGGAAACATCCATGTCAAACTTTCAATGTTGTGCATGTTTGTGCTTTTAAAAGTGTCTTTCTTCATTGAAGTCTGAGATACGTAATTTTACAAAAACAGTGCAGATATATCATTTGTAACAGAAGAGCCCTTTTTTATTTATGTGATAAAGACTTAGATACACTGCAAGGAGCCACATAAGTTGTCATTTAAATAAACAGGAGTTGCAAGTAGCTGGCATTTCACAGAATGAAGGCAATTCTTTTGGAAAGTGCTTCCCTTAACGGTTTGTAGAGTTCCTAATTTCACACTGTGGAGTCTACTTTTTGGGCATATTTAAACCAAACACATGTAAGTATCTGCAGAAGTCACTTATTTTTTTAGTTAATCTCTTTCTTTACGCCTTGAAGAATATAATGAAGCCTGTTTGTCACATTAGCATTGCATTTCCAATTAAAGTGCTTATTAAAAAAAAAAAACAAAAAAGCACTAATCTAATGGCCAGATAAATGACCTCAGAGATAAGAACTGTTTACCAGACAAAAATGTAGTTTACTTCTGTTAGGACATGCAATTCAATCAAAAGAATTAAGAAACACATCTCAGTTCAGGGTACAGAAAACATCCACATTGCCTGTAAAATGTAGCCATTGAACTGGGACAAAAAATGTATGTGCACAGCAAGAACTATTTCTAATAGAGAAAACGTGTCTTTTCAAATCAACACACACTTCTGCAGGCTTTCATTCTAGACTATGCTTTTCCCATATGCTCTCGACTGTAACCAATAAATCTAAACACATATTTACTCTGCATGCTGTACCACGGTGATTTTAGGAGAATACAGGAGTTCCAACAACTGTATGAATAGGCAATAAACCAGGACCCTTTTGAAAACAAATCACTTTTCATTTTCTTAAAAATTACTGTGTGCTGTCAAGATAGATGAAGAAATAGGGGATCAATATAAGGTATTAATCTCTTCAGAATTACAATTATACATAGTCCTTTAAGCACATGCCTAGAGCTAGTGAATTATTGCATTTGAACTCAAACTGCAGATTAAACTTGGAGCATGAAGAGGGAGGCAGACAAAGGGAGGGAGAGAGATGAATCTATATAAGGGGGAGGGGAGTGACATTTTGATTTGACACATTAGAATCTTTATATTACTGTTCTGCCAGTAAAGAGCCTCTCTGGAGGTGTATGAAAGATTTTGCACTTAAAACTAAACTGGCAAAATAATCTTCTTTGCTGTGTAGATTAATGTTAGGAAATTTTCCTTTGCTTGTCTAGGGCAGTTCTGATTCCCTCTGCATACATTTAATACTTCTTTTGATTTTTCCTATCTTCCCCAGTTTTGGGTTCCTGAAATGTGCTAGTCACTCTGTGAGGGAGAGAAACAGGCACAGGTTTGTAGCTCATTTTTTCTCTAATTGAAGCACCTTACGCACTTGTCACAACCTCCGGATAGAAGGAACAGGGGGGAAAAGGAGAATTCAGGTGTCAAGCAGGCACATGAAAATGAAATAAATCAAGGTTCCAAAGACACATATGAGAACAAACTATTAAAGACTTGGTTTGTCATGGCTGTATTTCTATCCATCCCCAGACTCACCCTCTTGTCCCAAACTATCTATCATTATCTTGGGGATATATTAATCATACATTTTGCCAAGTCTTGGGTCCTTCCCTGTCATAATTTGCACTTTCATTGTCCCATGTTTAATCATCCCTGCTTTCACTGGACACTCGTTTCTGCCTTACAATATTTTTTGATTATCCTTTGGTAATATTTCTATTGTTTCTGCAATCAAATTTAAAATTAGTCTTTCTTCCACTCCCCACTTGCTGTTGTGGTTGCAGTGGTGATGGCAAGTGCTGAATGTCCTTCAGTGGACAGTGAAAAAGGCAAAAGAAATTAAGGCCTCTCTTAACTCTCTGAACTCTTTTGACTTTTCCCCTTGCTCTTCTACAACTTGAATCTGAGGAACTAGAAGAGAAGCTGAAAAAGATTTAGACTGCAGAAAGTATTTTTTAGATCAAGAAACAACAGTCTGTTTGCAGAACAAGTTACCACTGTGAAGAATGTAAAACCCAGCAGCTGACAGATTTACTAGTTTAAAGACAAGTGTAAGCCAATACAAGGTTAAATCCCTTTCACCCCTTTGCTTCCTTTTTCTTAGAATTAGTCATTATAATTCTGTATGAGCATTAATTTCTTATTTTTGTAAAATGCAAGTCAGAGTCTCTTTAAATTCCCAGCCTTGATGACTTGCAGCAGCAATGAGTTCCATAGTCTACTGAAAATACTCTAAGCAGGTATTTCCACTTACCCATTTATAATATGCCATTTCTCATTTTCCTTACATTTGCATTCTTCCTCCCTGAAGCAGGAGGAAAATTATTTAATATTGTTTGAAATGTAGGAGGAATCTAATTTTTTTTTCCCCAGGTGCATATTTTCTGTGCTTCAAATGTATTGAACCTGATGACAGCTCCTGTGAGCTCACTGTCTGGTCTCACTGAAGTTCCCCACTTCTCCCTGAAATCCACTCTGCACTTCCATAACCTACACAACTTTTGCAACCTGTTTACTTTGCTACTCCAAAGCATGACTATGCCAGAAAACCTTGGTCTCAGGTTGTGATTTTGAGGAACTCTGTGTTTTCCCCCAGAAAAACCTGACAGTTTAATTCTAGTCTTTCTCTTCTGTCTCTTAGACAGTTTTGATCCACAGTAATACTTTAGTTCACAAATATTTACTTTCCTTACTAATTTCCTGTGCAGGACCTTGTCAGAGGACTGAATAAACTGCCGCTATCTCTTGCTTTGGAGACAGTCACTGAGTTTTAGCATATCAGTGAGACTCTTCAGAAAACTCAGCAGGCTAGGCTTTATCACATCCTGGTCTTCCAGGTGTTTATTGTTTTACTTTCCTGAAATAGATGCAATGTTTATTCATCTGTAACGTCTTGGATCACTTATGAAGCCTTTTTAATTAGAGATATAAAATTTACCACTCTCTAAGTTACTGATATAGTAAGAACTTTTAATTAAAGCCTGTGCAGTTTGTTAGCTGCTCTGCCCTGTCAAGATTTTGAATTCTGTGATGTCTGTCCTTTAGGCCTGTTGACTTGAAGCTTTTCAATTATCAGTTTCTTTCAGCGTCTTTCCTTATGGTAGCTCAGTCATCACCACTCATCATCCTCGTTGACAGGCAAAGAAAACTGTAAAGCCACTCATCCTCTGCAGCAGAGACTGGTGCAAAGAAACACCTCTTGGAGGTATCTGCATTGTCTTTATTTGCTCTTTCTATCTACAAGGACCCATGCTCAAGCCAACCAGCACCTGTGCATTTGAAGTTTCACACATGTCCATGCACTGAAATCAGACCTAGAATGCCCATTCACCTTGGGTCTTTTCTCTAGTGATGCCCACACAAAGTGTGGGTGACCACACTCCCCTGTGTGATGGGTTGGTGACCACATTTCCCCTCCCTGGTTTCTCTTGTTCCTCCTAGCTGAAATACAAAATTAGCAGTGATGCATGAATTTCCACAATCCCTGATGCATTCTTTGAGGGAAACTATGCATATTTAGCAATACTCTGATTGCTCTCATATGTTCTATGATAGACATAATAGAAAAATGCAGCATGAATATAAAGATTGTTTTAAATATATTTCAGAGCAAGAGAAAGCAGATTGGTAATGCTATGCATGACAAAAAATGTTACTCTTTATTGAATTAAAATTCTGCCACCCATAAAATAAAAATTCTTTTTTCATGTTAGAAAGACAGAATTTTCTAGTTATATTAATGTAACTTAATAACTGGCCCAAGGGGAACTGAGCTTTCAAAAGATTAAAAAAAATCCCAGTCCAGACTTTTAAATTTCAGATCCTAAATACAGAGTTTGATTGCTTATTTCATGACCAAGAATTCACATTAAACTTCTCCCAGAAGTCACGCAGACTTGGCCTACTCTTACAGGAAAGTAAAAGGCCTATTAGTACATTGTCTAATAATGTACAGCAAAAACTCTTGATGGAATGTCACCATCTGTGTCTGTGCCTAAAATGGAGCTTACTTTTGAAGATATGATTTAAATTATTCTTTAGCAATTAAAGTACCAGAGTGCCAAAGTGATGACAAGCTTTTTCCTGTCTTCTTCTTAAAATTATGAGAGACTTTTTTCATTTTTTCCCCATCCTCTAGAAGTTCATGGGAAGTAAATTTTCAAAGTAGTGACATTAATGGGACTCATGCAGTTAAATCCCTATGCATCAATTTGAAAATGTACTTGCTAGTGTACTAATGAAAATTTAGATCCTTGAATATTTATGATCCTCTATGGGATATCATAAATGTAGCTCTTATTTAAATAAATAGGTGGAAAATCTGCCATGTGTGCATAGTTTACTGGCATTCATATAATTGCAATCAAACTGCATTGTCCAAGAGTATCAGATTAATTTCCATTGTTTCATTTGCTGTTTGACCCTATCTCCCTTGATAACTTCAGATTTTCATCTGGATTCCACTTCCAGAGTTTGATCTCCCACGTAGAAGGACAGTGAGATAAAGACCAAGAGCATGGGGAAGGAAAGCATTTTAATTGGAAAAGTGCATTTGAGGTGCTGAAAGCTGTTGGTTTCCTGGGAGCGCACAGCTGATGTCTTCTTTGGTTGGCCTTCGAAATATCCATCATCTCCTTGCTGGCAAGGGACCTCCTGGATGGCTGCTGAAGGTGGGAAGGGACAAGGATGAGTGGTGTAAGATTGTAGTGGAAGATTGATTTAATCCTAAAATTTGGTGCAGACAGCTACAAAACTGTGATTACTTCGGGATCTAGTCAATGTCTATAGCTAGATGGGCCCTAATAAATAATCAGAAACAGCTTCTGCAGGAGGACTACTACAGTATCTTCCTGGTGCTGGGTGTTAATCACACATCATGAGAAGAAAAAATTCAGATTTGCTCTGACATGATTTATCCACGATTTAGCCCCTTATGCACACCACATCTTTGCAAGCCTGAGTCCCTTGCCTTGTGGTACTTGTCTGCTGGGACAGGAGCCCTGCCCCATCATACATGAGAGAGGATGATGCCCAAAGGGCTATATTCTGGGGATGATATCCAGAACCAAAGCACTCTTTCACAGGAAATTGGGAGTCTGTGCCTCAGGTGCCTGCTATATCTTCTGTTCAATTCTCCAAGCACAAAGAGAGGATTGTCTCTTTTGCTAAACCAACTCCTGCTGCCCTGGAAATCACAAGTCAGGGTATTTCTACATCGATGTCATCATGTAGGCTGTTACAAGTTGCCATGTCTTCTTGTTGACCTAATTAGTTATTTATTGCTTTTGTGTCTGCAAGACTTCTAGAACAATTATAGTCCTTGGAGAATGAAATGTTTTTATAAAATGCTACCAGCTGAGTAGTGGCACCAAAATAGAGCAATGACAGAGCATTTGTTCATCTAAGGATTCAGCGGAGGAGGAACCACGAGCAGAGCAAGCTATGGCAGCCTGACAGCTTGAATTGTCACACCAGCAGAGCTTAAGTCTTCATCATCTTTATCCTTTGAGAACATAATTAGATCTACCTATTGAAATGATATCTAATAAAATCAAAGTTTTCATACTAATTATATAAAAGAATGAAGAAATAGCATATGACTAAGCAACATTGATTTTTGTCTTGTTACTCAATTACTTATCCACCCAGAAAACTGTCACTTTAAAAATGCTTAAATGCATTTCTACTGACATAGAAAGGACCTTACAGGGAGAAGAGTAAGTTTAATAAAGGGGGGAGGACAGGAGTGAGAAACAGAATCTGGGGAGCACAGTCGGTAAGTTGTCTCTTAAAGTATTAAGCTAACAGCTACCTCATTTTGGTTTTAACTACCAGAGTATTGTATCTTTTCTAAAAAGAACCCCAGATCAAAATCACAACCCTTGATCTGTTCATTGGTGTTCATTCAGTTTATCTGACTCTATTGTACACTAATTCTTGTTCTTTTAAAGACTAGATTTCTCTCTCTCTCTCAAGGTATGGATGTGTGTATGTATATTTGGTAATATCCCAAGTTTGGGTTTTTCTTGCTTCTGTAAAAAAACATAATTCAGATAGCTTTTACTGACTCAGGATTGCTGAAGAAGTTTATACTTCAAAAGTATAATAGTTCTTGCAATAATTTCCTGTTATTCCTTTAGGGAGCTGAAAATAAACTAATTTGACTTCAGGCTTAGCTTTACTAAGATCCAACCTGTATCTATTATGTGTTAGCTAAAATGGAGCAAGTGTTTTGTGCATGTGAAGAAAAAGAAAATAAACAGAAAAGAACAACTCTAGGATATGTTGTAGCTCCTCTTTCCTTCTCATGAAGCCAAAATGGCAAAAATAGGAGCATTGTTGCTATGCATCTCATGGTCCTTGCTCATGTCCCCATGGTAACTAGCAGAAGTCATTTGCATTCTGCAGAAGCATCAGTGAGATGCATGTGTGCAGCAGTTCAGGGGGGTGCATAGTCCAAAGGACATGGCAAATATGGCCAGCTTCGCAAAAGCCCTAAAAGGCCACCCTCAGGAAGCTGACAGAAGTCTGATTAATGTGTAAACCTCGCCAAAACAATTTTTTATTTTAAGGGTAGTTTGAACCTTCAGTAAGGGGCAAAGCTCTGAAAGTTTGTGGTGGTCTAACACACAGTGTATGATACAGGTCCTCAAATGTTATCAGTAAGTAAAACTCTTCTGAAAATGGAGATGCAGATTTTTTTTGGCTTTAGGTTCGGTCCTCATTTTACTGCATGAAAAAGTTTAATAATGTTTTCTTTCACTATTGCATGCCTACTTTCCTCCTCCCAAAAATATCCTTCTCTCTGTCACAGATTTTCAAGATTTATCAATATTTTTATCTATAAGATGCATAATTATATTTTATTATAAATATGATATATGCTTTAAATAGATAAGTAATAATTTTTATATATTTACAGAAGTCTAATTTATTTGTCAGTATATACTATAAATATTATATACTTATAAATGTATTTCTTTAGAAAATGCATGTTTTCATAGGAAATGACACTGATAACTTTTATCTATATGTATGTTGGGTTTGCATTACCAAGTTTTCATAGCAGGGGTGCTACTGAAATGGATTCTCTAAGAAGTTGCCAGAAGCTTCCTCTGTGTCCAACAAAGCCAGTGCCAGCCAGTTCCAAGGCAGAGCTGATGCTGGCCAAGGCCAAGCAACTCTGGGGTAATGTATTTAAAAAGGGTGAAAAAAGCCCTGCTGAGTTGCAGCTGGAGAGAGGAGAATATGTGAGAGCAACAGCCCTGAAGAGCCCCAGGTCAGAGAGGAAGGAGAGGCAGGAGATGCTCCAGGGGCCGGAGCTGGGATTCCCCTGCTGCCCGTGGTGCAGACCGTGGTGAGGCAGCTCTGCCCCTGCAGCCCATGGGGATCCATGGGGGAGCAGAGACCCACCAGGAGCAGGTGGGAGCCTGAAGGATGCTGTGACCCCACGCTGGAGCAGGTCTGCTGGAAGGACTTGTGACCTTGCAAGGGACCCACGCTGGAGCAGTTTGCTCCTGAAGGACTGCACCCTTTGGGAGGGACGCACTGTGGAGCAGTTCATGAGGGACTGCAGCCCATGGGAAGGACTCATGTTGGAGAGGTTGGTGGAGGACCCACTCTTGTGGGGGGAACCCCATGCTGGAGCAGAGGAAGAGTGTGAGGAGTCTTCCCTCTGAGGAGTATGGAGCAGCAGAGACCACACGTGATGAACTGACCGCAGCCCCCATTTCCCATTAGCTTGCATTGCTGAGGGGGAAGAGGTAGAGAATTCAGGAGTGAATTTGAGTCCAGGGAGAAGAGAATGGTGTGGAGAAGATGTTTTTAACATTTCGTTTTATTCTCATTATTCTGCTCTGATTTGATTGGTAATAAATTAAATTAATTTCCTTGAGTCAAGCTTGTTTTTTCCATAATGGTAGCTGGTGAATGATCTCTCCTTGTCCTTGTCTTAACCCACCAGTCTTTCAGGATATTTCTTCTACCCTGTCCAGCTGCGGAGCAGAGTGACAGAGAAGCTTTGGTCAAACCACCACAATATGCAATGACATCTCCTAAGAGTCCTACTTGGAAAAAAATTCAGATGAAATGCAATGAAAATGAAACAAAGGAAGTAACAAAAATGTACTAAGAAGAAAATAGCAATTCTACATGTTGAGGAATTCTGACCTACATTCCACGTGCTTTGTATGCAGTAGCTTAGATGAGTACTGAGAAAAGGCTGAATGTTTTATATTCTATTTTTTTTCAATCTACTTTCTTCTCTCTTGACTATTCTCAATGCTGAAATTCCAATTTCTTTTCTCTTTGAGGTCTTGAGGTCCAACTTCCTATTAGCCTTTAATGATGTTTCTCTCAGAAAATCCCACAAGAGTCTTTCTCTTCTAGTTTTTAAAAGGTGGATTTTTGAATCTAGCATGCTGCAGAGTACTTCACTCAATTGTGGACTGTCTGTTAACATTGAATTATTGTTTTTAAGTGTGTGCGTATGTGTGCATATATATAAATGTAGATAAATATACGTCTTGCCGCGGCTACCCAGGCAGCCCGGTGAGCCTGGTAGGCGACATAGCTTCTGTCCTCCCACATGGACACTCGCCAGGTAAGTTGGGCTGCGGCGACGGAGATGAAAGACGAAGGAGGCGCTCTCTTTGCATAATCCGTGTCTTTATTTCCCTGCCCCAAGCATGGGAAACAGGAAAGCATGAAGGGAGCAACCTAAAGCCTGGCCTTAATAGAATGGCCTCAGCCCCCGGACGTGACCGGAGAGCTGGAATCCTCTGAGTCCTGCCAGGACGTGACCTGCACAGGGAACCCAGGGAGCCATTCTGCCCCCGGGCAAAGCCCGGGGATCCAGTCTTATGGAAAGGCTCAGGAATGGCGATGGAATGGCGCCGACTGGCCGTTGCAGGGGGAAGTTATACAGGGGGAGGAGAATGGGAGGTACAAGGATACAACCAATAAGGAAATGATAAGGAGTGACACATAACCAATAACATAATACAAGAGGAGGAACTTATTTGAATCAGCCAATGAGGAACACAACAGAACAGAATTTTCTAGACATTAATTGCTTAATCAATGAACTTATTATTAAACATAAATTGACTTAGCCAATGAGTGACTTAGGGGCTAAGAGGGTTCTGGAATCAGGGAGGAGATGAGCCTTGGAGTGACACCCAGTGGGTGGAGAGGGAAAACCCATGTCTCCTCCTCGGATCTGCCCTCGGAGGCAGAACCCAAGGCAGGGAAATCCACCCACTAGATGTCCTCTCTGATGTACAGCCCAAAATGGGCTGACGCACCGCAACAACGTCTTTTTCTCTTTCATGTACTTGTACGCACAACCTCACACACAGGGCTGGGATTTACTCCGTTTCTGCCCTGGAATGACACTGTGAGGGTACAAGGCGGTGTGAGGGTTTCTCTAGACTGGGGAAGTGGCCTTTTGTCAGCCTCCACCTCTGGTCATGGGGATGACTAAGGGTGAAAGAGCTGCCTGAACCCAAATTTGTCCAGGCAATCTGCAGTCCTCTCCCAGCTGCTGGGTATTTCAGGAGGCCTGCAGGTACTCTGGCCATGCTTATTTCTCATTTTTATGTCACACATAAAGATTTGTCAGTCTGCAGATGTGTTTCTATCCTAAGACAAGTGCTATGCAACACCCTGCCGTGCCCACCCGACTGCTCTCGGGAGCTGTGCTCATGCACTCACCCACCTTAACCCTGGCACTTAGGTGGTGCAAGATCTGGTTTTACCCATGCATTACTCCAGTCCTTGCTCCCTCTCCAGAAAGGGGCCACAAGAATAGTGACTGCCTGGTGATTTATCACAGGTAATCATGAGGATTGTCGTTATGGAAAACCTTCTCCATGAAAGAAACTCAGACGAGATGGCACAAAGCTGATTTTGCAACACTTTCACATGAGGAGCTAACCTACACTCTCATAGCCCACAAAGACCTATATATTTGCCTAATAAAGCCTGAGGCCACGTGCACCTAAGTCAAAAGATATCATTATATGACAAATACAGCAAACACAGCAGTTCTTTTCAATACAGTAATATTTGAACATCAGAAATATTCATATAATAGGGATTAAGAAAGAGAGAAATAATTTCTGTAGTCTTTCTCAGGATTAGCCATGCCTTAGCACACTGAGCTACCTAAGTTCTGCAAAGCGAACTTATTATTCAGGCCCGCTTCCCTGGCTTTAAGTTTGCTAGAAAAACCAAGTTCACTGAAATAGACATAGAAACTTTGCAGAACTGGGTTGCATACTGAGCTGATATATTCCTTGCAGAGTTTGGAACTTTGAATTTCAGCATTTGTCTATCCAGTTTCACACCTGAGTTCACACTCTATGCGATCAAATCAACTTAGACTGATATATTTAGACTTTACCTGCGTGTGGTTTTCTCTGTGAACTGGAGTGAAGCACGCTGCTCTGTAGAATATTTGCACAGCAATAACATCACAAAAACCAAGCGTCTGATTTATCATCCTACGTTTCTGATTTTGCATATGTTGATGTGGAGAAAGAAAAAATGCTTTTTTTTTTTAATGGATCAAACCCTCCCACATTATTGCAAATGCAGTTTCAAATATTGTATAATACTTTCCATAAAAACATTTATTTCTGCCACCTGTAGTTTATTGACAGTTAGGTACTTTGATGCCTGAAGTGGCTACCTGGAAACAGAGACTAGACAGGAATAAGGGAATAAAGGTGATATTTATTTGAAGGGCCTTCAAAGGAACACCCTGGGGAGACCAGAGGCTACTGCCAAAATGGACCCCAAGATGGACGACAAGTCACGAGTTCTTCACACTTTTATGGGTTTGGTCCATTTGCGTATCAGCATAAATTTGCCAATTAAAACTTTAGCTAATGATGTAAGTTCTCTAAGCTCAGCCCCCCTTCTCTAAGATGTTGGTTTACACATTTTGGGTCTGGGTGTCCTTGGAGAGCAAACCTAGAGACTTTGTTATGTCTATCTTAGCATGAGAGAGAAGCAGCAGCAGGTTATAAGGCACTTAGAGTTTTACAGTAAGCCATACAGAATTTGAAAAAAATATAAAAATATAAAAGCTAGAACTCAAGACATCAACTTGAGGTAGGCTAAAAATCACTGCAAAGTGAAAAGAAATGGTCATGGGCTAGAAAACAAGGGTTCCAGTGCAGTGCATGTCTTGGAGCGTGTCCTTGGACAAGAAAACATGTAGATAATGCAGAGATACTGTGAGATTTCATTACCTAATGTTTACACAGCACTTTGAACTAATGAAGCATTACAGCACAAAGCATTACTTTCAGCCACGGCACTTCAAGGATGCACAAAGGATCAAATATCCTTTTCACTTACACATTGAAGAGGACATCTGATTTTGCTTTGAAGTTCTAACATCCTCTTGGCTTTTTATTTTACTTCAAGGTTGCTTCTTACCTCTTATTGACTACTTACTTTTAATTCCTTTCTCTGCATCCTTGCCTTTGTTATAAAAATTGATTCAAGGTTTGCACGCAGCTGCTTAACTGAATGCTTGGAGGAAGGAATAATGCATCCTTAAAAGGAATGTTCCTTATTTCAAGAATACTGTGCACTGAAAGAATATCCTTGCCCAGTGTTCAGTTGCTATTACTAGAGTGTCATAGGATTGGTTAGAATTACCTTGGGTGTACTGTGTCATAGTACAGGAAAACCAGAAGGATTTGTATCTTAGGTAACTTACAGTGATATGTAGGCAGTTTTACATCATTTACTGCTTGTAATGAGTAAATCAATGTTTGCTTTAAAAAGGAACCTGCAAATGTGACTTGTATGTCATTTGTTTTCAAAGTCTGTATTTTAATAATTTGATTTTTTTTTTGAAAGCAATTTGCAAAATTTATTAGAGGCAGAGGGTTTTTTATTTCCCAAATGATCTTCTGCTCTCATCAAAGAGAATTCTAGCAAGCAATTTCTGCAAGACGAAAGGATAAAGTTTCACCAAATTGTACAGAAGTAGCATAGTGAAATGTACTTGCTGCAATAATGAGATTTGACTTTGTTGTTTTTATTTATTTCTATTTACTCAAAATTTGCTATAGAGAGGCTAAAAAGTTTAAATGTTGTGGGACAATTTTGTTTCCTGATGATTCAGGGATGTTTTTAGGGTATTTTCAGGGGTTCAAATCATGCTTAAAACAAATTTCGCCAGTAGCATAAGGTCAGTGAGATCATAAGCTTTTTTTCCAAATTGTTCATGGACAATTTGACACAGTTATGAACAGTTTAAGCAGATTTTCAAATATTCAATTTAATTATTCATTCCATCTCAGTTCCAAGCCTGAATTTTCAACAATGATTTCTCCATTTTCTGTGTTATTGCCCTCCTCCCTCTTTCTCTGTATCTTTTCATGAAGAAAAATTGCTTGCTACTACTAGTATGTTATTGGTGTGTCCTTGCTACTACTAGCTTAAGCTAGTTATTGGTGTGTTCTGGAATTACTTCAAGAAATTATGAAGACAGATGACACAAGTCAGCACCAAAAGGAAGGAGATACAGACTCCCACAGCTGAAAAGACGGGAATCGTGGGGTCTCTGCAAGTACAATGGTCTGGACCAAAATACAGGGACAGAAGATGCCAGGACAAATCTTCTGGGTGTACAGGGTGCTGAAGGGCTGAAATGAAACAACAGTCAAAATCAGACATCCAAGACACATAAAATCAGAAAAAGTACAAAAAACCCACAATCTTTTATACCTTTCTAAACAAAGAGTTGTGAGCATAAGGAACACCAGCAGACACGCCACTGGATACGGCTTGGACAGATGAGAGGCAACTCAGCTGAAGTGTACCCCAGTGACTGCCTTTTTCCTGGAGTGCTGGCAGCAGGCACATTTTAACCACACCAGGTTCACTTATACAGAACTTCCTTTAGGGAAAGAGGCTGCTGTAAGAAAGCCAGCCTGGCATTAAAGAAGTTTGTTCTTTAAATAAAAGGAAGACCCACTTGTGGCAACCAGATAAAGTTTGGACCATTACGTAGAACCAATTCTACTTGTATTTGTCCTGCCACAATGATGAATTTATTATTCTTAATTTTCATGATATTTTCATGATATTTTCATTTAAGAATGAAATCTCTGTCACTTTTTGCAAAATGCATCCTTTTAGCTTCTAGGAAACATTTTTTACCTTTGCTATGGCACATTAATAATTTCAGGAGAAAGCAGTGCCATGACTTTGGGAATTACGCAGAAGAACAGCCATGGCTACTGAGGGGAGGAGTAAGTGCTAAAGATGTATTTTAAAAGTGTCTGCTAAGACTGGAGTTGGACATTAACAGACCATTTTCACCACTGTCTGCATTGTTTTGACAGTTCCTAAAACAACACCTGGTTCTACACCCTTAAATGTTATTTTTATTTTGGTAAACTTATTCTGCTCCAGTACTTCTTACTGCAGAACGTGGAGTTCACACTTGTCCCTTATGCTGTGTGTGGCAGAAGTGATTTGGCGGTGTAATAACCACAGACCATGCTTGTTCCTATTTCATATGAGGTGTGACTATGATACTTCATACACTTAAATATTCACAATAACCTCATGGAAGATTTGCTTTGGAGACATAAAAGGAAGCAGGAGGAAGGAAAAAGGAACTCTCCCATGCATCTCATGAAGTTTCTGTGTGATATGCTGGGAAAGATCCCTGGGCTTTACAAATGTTTCAAAAATATTACTGTACTTAAGTGTCTAACACTCTTGAAAATCCATTTCAGAAAAAAAAATGTGAGACAAGGCAGTCTCAGATTTTTTGAAAAGATGGTAAATGTGAGCTTTGGAAATTTTTTTCTTTTTAATGTTTGATTGGGCCTCAGCTTGGCTGGACGGGAAAACAGTGAAGTCCTTTCCCAAATAAAACAGAAGGAATTAATCTTTCGTCTGCCCAAAGACATAGGTCTTCACAAATATCATGTAAGTTTTATGAGTTAATAGATATAAAGGTTGAAGAAAAATTAAAAACAAAACAAAACAAAACCTGTTTTGGGCCATCTGAAGTTTCATGACTTTTCAAGCCTTGTACAGGAGATTCAGCCATGCACAGGAATATGGGAATTTTCCCTTGCATAATCAGAGGGTTCTGTTCTCAGCTGCTGAAAAGCTTTATCAACGCTGTTCAACACTTTATTTCCCTATATAAAATTTTAATCACAGATATTAGTCCCATGCAGTTTGGTTATCAAAACCAGTAAGAGATTTCTTGAAGGTCCTATTTCATTGAGTTCTGTCTCTAAAAGATGCCTTACAGAGCCAGGAAGTATTCCTGCAATGCTCCACACCTTCTCTTCTATTCATCTTGTATTTTTCCTTTTCTCCTTTGTTAGGGTACAACTTTGTCTGTGGATTATAGGACAGGAAAGCATACTGAGCAGTGGTTTACATCTGTGACATTGCCTATTTTCATTAGATATTAAAAGTTGTAGTCTTATAACTTATGGATTTTCTCAAAAGAAGTGATTGTTTTTCTTCTGCAGAAAAATGTTACTTAATCAACACTTGCTAAGTCAGTTTATGATTGTCCTACCAATAAAAATGCCTAGGTGTAGAAATCCAGCGACTGGTAATCTGTAAAATTTCTATCCATTCTTAACAATGTTAGTTTCTTTAGGCATCTTTAATTTATTTATTATTGTTGAAACCTTGGAAGAAAGTGTGGGGTAAGAGTTAGGTTACCACTGCAACATTCACTCTTCCGTATCATACTTTTCCATTGGTAAATTAACTGTATTTAGTGTTTTACTGATCTGTGCATGCTTTTCTTTTGTTCAAACAATACAATAAACATATTTTTAAACATTTATTTTTAATGAAAACTTTTTGGAATGCTTAATGACAGTTACTTACTACAGTACCTTTCATTGCCATTATCCACATGACTGACTGCTTTTGTAAAGGAACAAATAAAAGTTATCAACTTATGCTGGGAAATTATTGTAGGCATCAGAGTCAGACACAATGCAAAGGGAAAGGCCTTCTAAAAGAAGCAATTTTCATTTGATGAAATTAGAATATCTTGAAAATGTATTCAAAGTGTAATAGGCAGGCAAGAAGTAATTTCTAAAAAATGTTAAAATAAATTAAAATAGGATGTAGCTATTAGTGAGGCAAAATTAAACTAGCAAAATGAATTTAATACATGACCATATTTTCAAATATTTCTGTGAATTAAGAAACATATTAAAATTTTGTTGATTATTTATTAGGTTGATTATTTATTATATATTACAATATGTTTGGCCATCGGTTTTCTTCTGTTAGAAAATGAAAAAAAAATTAAATCCATGAGAAGTTTATAATGGCAAATTTAAAATTACAAAAAAAAGATTTGTTTTTCTCCTTGGTTACCTTTCAGAACCTTTGAAATTATTCCATGCATCCCCAGTGTTCTCTGTCATCAGGCTAAAAACCAAGAAGTAATCTTTCTAAATTCAATTTTAGTCTGATGTTTAGCCACCAGAGGCTCCTACTAGGACTGCATGACTTATCTTTTTGACAAATATATCATCAACCGAAAAAAAAAAAAGAGAAAAGAAACAATCTTTTGGGCAACCAAAAAATGCTAATAGCAGAGAATGAACCCATTGAATTTAAGGAACTAATGATTTTTTTTGTGCTGTGCATTCAGCAGATTCTCATGAATAACAAATATTGATTCATGGACAGTCTTCTCTCCAAAAAAAGGGAGCTCTATAACACATATTTTTAATAATGAAAAGCTAAGTCACAGGGCTGCACAGCACTGTTCACTTTTGACAACTCTCTTACAGCAAATTTAATTTTATCTGTTCTGAGATATCTCAGTATTCCTGCTGAGAATTCAGAATTCAGTGGGCTAATTCTGCCTTTTAAATTGGCAGTAGGTATGATTTTACCCAAAGTAAAAAGTGATTTGCATATTTCTTATGTTTTGGGCAGCAAATACAATTTTGTGAGTCTCTTGAAAAAAATCCCAGGGGCATCTTACTTTTGGCTTCATATATATTAGACTAGGAAATATGACACCTGCTGTTTATTTGTTTTAGAAAAGTGAATTAATTTAATTAAATCTTTGCTTTTGACACAGAAGAAAGATGTGTCTGTAAGCAGTTCAGGTGATATTCAACCCTATTTATTTTTAACTGCTTGACTTCCATAAAGATGTAATACAGGGGAGAACTCAGGTTTTTTTCGCCCTCCAACTACATTTTAAATTAGTGTTTGCTTAATATATGGCAATTTTATTATGCAAAGAATGCATTGTACAAATTGACATGAGGAAGTTTTCTGAGTTGTGATGAGATGTGAAAAACTGTGTGTTCTGTCTCCCGTGTTATTCTCCAAGCTGCTAACCAGAAACAGTATAGCAGTGTACAGAAATAGCTATGTAGAATATAGCTACACTATGTTCTGAAGCCTGAAATGAAAATTAATTCTGTGTTCCTATGCACAACAGTTTCCTTATGATTATTAATGCAGCTGTATCACTTATGGGGTTTTCTCCAAAGTGTTCATCTTGTTAACAATTCTTATCCATGTTAATCTGCAGATATCTACCAAACAGCAGTGAGCACCTGGGAACCCCTGGCTTTAAATCATCTTTCTGTTTAATGTCTGCACTGTTTCAGAGACTGTTTTAATGCACTGGAATTTTAGATTGTTTCAGTCTGGGTTTTGCTCTAAGGAGATAGCAAACATTCTTCTGTAGAGTGTGGGCAAATTCCTGGTCTGTTGATGTTGTCAGTACGCATTTGTTAATGTTCAAACAAGGACCTGCTCGTTCCTGGCCAGTGCAAGAGGCAGGATAAGGGAGTGGGGGACAGTTTCTGTCATCTGGAGCAAAGAGGGGGTTGCTCACATGGTAATGTTGTGGGGCTTGTGGGCTGAACCTCTCCAGGATCATCCCTTCTCAGGACAGCCCCAGCTGAGCTCCCAAAACTGGATGGGGCCTCTCGCCTTCCAACAGCTGGTACTGGTAAACAGTGCCCATACTAAAAAAATTGAACTTATCCCCAAGAGGCGTCACTTCTAGATACAATAATACCATTTTATCCTCCACTTACAATCCTGTTTTAAAGCTTTTTCCTCCATAACATGCATATGGCATACTCCCCCCAGGAATCCATGAGTAAATAAGAGCTGTGAATGCTGAATGTTGCCAGACAATAAATGATACATTTGTCATCACTGAAAAAAAGATACAGGACAGCTAGACCTGAGGTAGCAAATCCCCACACGGGTTTAGCCACACTTTCCAGGTGTAAATTTGAGTATTGTCTGCAGAGGAACTGATCCATCAGCTCTGCCAGACAGCACAAACTGAATCCAGACAGAGATGATCCACTTCAGCTAGGAAAGACTTCGTGACTGGGAAAGAAGAAACCCTTTGGAAACTCTGGGAAGGGAGGCTACACATTAATGTAGCTACAAATCAATGTAAAGTTGTGGAATCCCTCAGAACTGATCTGGAGACAGAGAGGAGTCTAGGAAGAAAAATAAAATTACATAATTTATTAGTGCTATTTTAAAAGGAAAAGCTGTCTACACCTTCAGTAGAGGGGAAGGAAACTAGCCCTTTACTCACCTGGATTTCATATCAATTATACTTGACCTTAATAATAACATATTTATAGTAGTGTTGTTATGTACTCAGTTGGTTTCAAATATCTCATACCAATTTGCTGTGATACATTATTGAATCTTTGAGCTTCTAATTTTCATATTCATGGATATGTAACATATAATTAAAAAAAAATATGACATTACAGGTTACTGGGAAAGATTTGCAAAGGAATTTTTCAACATAAATTCTGCATATGTGATCCTGAGTTCTGAGAACAACGAAGCAGTTGACATTTAGAATTTTGTAATTGGCTTTCATGGCTTAATTTTATCTGTCTTTTGGTTCTGATATATGCAGCAATTGACACTGATTCTAAAAGGACCACAGCTACTTATTAAAATCTGAGGAAATTTTCCAAACAGAGTGCAAACAACAATGTCTGCAATACAGTGGCCCTCTCCTTTCTAGGTGTGTATTTCTGTGTTGCTGCAAGGAACCACCATATTTTACTTTTAGAATCACTCTCCCAGGAACACTTTTTTATCTGTCTGTTCTGGCCTGTTCATGAGCAAGAGAAAAAGAAGCAGACTTATAAAATGCACATGAAATCAGCAATGAAAGAAATGAACAACATAAAAAGAAGTCATTGAATTCTATTGTGTAGATTCCTTATTTCCCAATATGACATTTTTTAGTAGTAGTAGGATTCACAATAGCTGCTTCCCAGTAACTTCTGTGGGAGTGCAAGTTTATCTTGCTTACATCTGCTATGTTGCTGGGATTTTTCCCTAAGAGTTAAGAATGGCACAGACTTTTTTATTAGATGAAAGTTGCTGCATAAATAAAAAGCTTGCATGACTTGGTTTAAAATAACTGTTTTCATTTATATTGCATTTTATTCACAATTTACTCTATCTATTCTGTCTTTCCAATGGAATAATTTCTTACTAAAAGGAGGGGGAAAAAAGTGAATTGAATTTCATTATTGTACCAAAGAAGCATTTCATGAATATATTCAATCTGTGCTAATGGATTTTAACACATTTTTACTATCCTACAATGAACTGCTCATAAAGTTTTTAATTACCAAAGCAGTATCCAAAAGTATACTGCAGAGAGGTGCAGTGCTGTAAAATAGATTATTCCTCTATACATTTAATCTTGGCTCACTAACTCATCTACAGGTGTCTGTGTTTAAATAATATAATAGCTAATTCTATAAATACATGTAATTCAGCTAAATTGCTGTTCCCAAAACAAGTTAGTCTCATTTTTCTTCAGCTAAAGAAATTAAGGAATAGCGTGTAGCTCATATATCGCTGATATTCATCAGCCAGTGCTGTGGGGTACAAAGTATAATCAGAGCTGTGAACAGTGTAACTGCTTAAGACCAAATAACATCCAGACAATCAAAGGAGAAATTCCTTCCTCCTTCCCTTGGTGGTGCACTGTTTTCCCTGCAGTGGGCTGGTATTGTACTGTGTGACACAGGACATTCGCTGGGGTTTATGAGTCTTGTGGCATTTACTGAAAAATATTTTTTGTTTATATCATGCAGGCTTCAAGCTGTGCCACTTCCTCAGTGACCAGTAATATTCCCCTCCCCTTTATGCTGCAATACCCAAGTTAAAATGTTCACCAGATGATGAGAGGAATACAGGTCTTATTTCTCTGGGTCATCCAAGTGGAATTAAATCCTCTACCATCTACGACATGGTTTTTTGATGGGTGTTGGTCAACAGACAGCTGAACATGAGCTGTCAGCACCCAGCTGGCCAAGACCAGTGGCATCCTGACCTGTATCAGCAACAGTGTGGCCAGCAGGACTGGGACAGTGATCATCATCCTGGTACTGGTGAGGCCACACCTCGAATCCTGTGTTCGACTTGGGCCCCTCACTACAAGAAAGGTAGTGAGGGGCTGGAGCACATCCAGTGAAGGGGAATGGAGCTGGGGAAGGGTCTGGAGTACAAGTGTGATGAGGAGCAGCTGAGGGAGCTGGGGGTGTTTATCTGGAGAAAAAGAGGTTCAGGGGTGACCTTATTGCTCTCTCCACTAATTGTAAAGAGGTTGAAGAAAGGTGGGAGTCACTCTCTTCTCCCAGGTAACAAGGGACAAGAAAAGAGGACACAGCCTCAAGTTGTGCCAGGGGATGGTTAGATTGGATAATAGGAAAAATTTCTTCACTGAAAGGGTTGTCAAGCATTGGAACAGACTGCCTAGGGAAATGTTGTAATCACCATCCTAGAGGCATTTAAGAGACTCATGGATCTGGCACGCAGGGACATGCTTAATGTCTGGACTCAAGGATCTTTTACAACCTGAATGATCCTGTGATATACTCACAAGCTGGCTCCTGCCCTGACCCAGGCAGCCCTCCCATATGTCCTGCTTGTACCTTAAAAGCATCATTCAGGCTTAGGCTCTATCAGACAGATAAGTTCTGCGTGCTGCTTCCCCAGTTGTCATTCAGAGAAGCCACACGTTCCTATTGCTCCTTTTAGGGACCATATTTCTGTCACAAGAATACACTTGAATGCTTCCCTGCCTGTGGCCAGGTTGCATGTTAGTGTGAGGTCTGGTCAGAAGTGGAATTGTGCCTTCCAGGTAAGCTGAACAGAGGGTGCTCACAGTTTGCTCGAGACAGAGTGCACGTGAGATATAAGAACTCCTCTGCATTACAGAGTATTACAGTTCATCCACTTTTTGTCTATTAAACTTAATTACTCATGTTTGATAAAGCATTTCTTACAGAAAAAAAAAAGTATAAATTGAAACACATTAAGATACCTCAAATTATTCCTTTTAGTAAAACCTTCACAAGAGGGCAGGAAGATCATATTGAATGATGGCCTCAAAGATAACCCAGACAGAATCAAGCAAATGTTATTCTAGCACTTTAATTAGCTAATGTGTCCTTCACACCTTTGCTATTTTCTTGTTTGATCTGGAATAATATTTAATAATCTGAGAATGGAAACCAGGGATGCAGCTTCTGGGGAAATGTGGATGGAATATCTTATGTGTTTGGAATTACAACACAGAGCTCCCCACTTCCTTATGAATCCCAGGAAATCTCTTTCACAGCCAGGAACAGAGCAGACGCTGAAGAATGAAGGAGAGTCCTAGAAAAAACAGCAGCATCTTGAGAGAAAAGACAGATGAGCTTCTTGCTCCCTTGGGCAGAGAACAGAATTGTTTTCTCACTGTATAAGCCTCAATTTTTAACTGATTCTCTGAAGCAGCTGCCTGTCTCTGAAGAAACTGAGATACGGCACTAAAGTTTTTTCCTCATCATCTGCAATGAGTCAGATGCAGTTTGGTTCTCTCAGCTTGAAGTAGAGATGCAGTAACTTGAAGGCTATCCCCTAGCAGTTCACTCAATATTGGAGTTCTATCTATGAGGGAAAGTGTCTTCAGGTTCTTCCATTTCAACAAAATACAGAAACTCCCTTCTTGAGATGATGGCAGAAGTTTGCAATACCCAAAACTTGAAAATGCAGCTAGGTGCATTTTTTATATTGAGAATATATATCTTAGAGGTGGCTTATTATGTGTTTTGTGTGTTGGCATATAAAACACCAGCAGCAAATTTTTGTTGTGGTCTGACTCCTTTGAATCATTATTGCTGGTCTCACCTTTAGCAGTACATGGTGATGTGTACAAGTCAGTTTCAGGACCAGACTCCTCATCCTCCAACCAGAGAGTGACAGTCACTGCCAGCTGCATTCAGTGCCCAGAAAGGGCTAGGGTTTATCTACATTCAGCTGATGAAGGGGCCTTATCCGCTTGGATGCCTGGGATGTTTTCTTTGTGTCTGTAAAATGTAACTGATACTCCCTGTGGTGGATTCAGCGCTGTAGCAGCGGCAGGGAGAAGCCAGATAACCATATGGGGACAGCACCCAGCCGGTGTGGAGGGTGCAGCTGGAGTCAGATGCCATGGGTGTGTCCGATATCAGATGGCAGCTCTGTGAGTCACGGGATGCAGGGATGCAGGGCGTCGGGCACCGAGGGATGGCGGTGCACCGCCGGCCCCCTCCGCAGCTGCACACGGGGACAGGGGGAGGCTGCGCTGCTGGGACAGGCAGTAGTGCTGCTGCGTTTAGGGGCCGTGAGACAGCAGCCAGGTTCTCAGTGTTAAATCATTACCTTTTCGGATTAGAATCCCCAAGGAAGCTGCCAAAAAGTGAAGACGGTAAATACTGATCCAAACTTTCCTACTAACAAATGCACCATTTCTTGCAAGTTTTTTGCATGCAGCTGATGAGTAGTGACAGGGTGACAACAGTAATGAACCTACTAGTCTTTAGGAGGTTAAATGAGAAATTTGACAGCCAGCTGAAACAGGAAAAGGTCGAAACTGAGCTAACGATAATCACCAAAATGGGAATCTGAATAGAGCTCTGATGTTAATGCTCTTACACTTTTAATGAGTGCCATAGGATTTCTAATTACCACAGTGTCCAGCAGCTCCACTTGTTCTTCTACAATGGTAATGGCTACAGCAGAGTAGTCTCTACTAGCACTATGCCAAGGCAGATGCTCAAAAGTTAATCATGGGGGTAAAGTACCTCTGCACATAAGTCCTCTATTTTGATCTGCTCATCAGATATGTCAAAGTTAAATTTGTTAGTTTAGCACAGATTAGAAGGAAAACTGATCTAGTAGGTATTAATTTTATAAAAAATATACCCAATGTTTATTTATTTCAACTTCTGTTTGGTGACATTACTTTGAGAACCTACCTGATTTCCATTAGTTTGACATGATCTTGTACTACACTGAACCACGTGAGGGTTTAAGTCACTTTGACCTGAGCAGAAAAACAAAACGGGTACTTTTGCTTAAGGATTTGCAGTTGCTGTTGTTGCTTGGGTTCTTTTAATTCTGTCATTGGTGAGGTGTGACTTAGCAAAGACTTGTGATACTCTGGGTTTCCATGGGAGCTATGTTTTATTTTGGTACAATGAGCAGCACTAGTACAATGAAAGTATCAATAATCCATGGTTTTAAAGAAGATGGCTTGTTCCTAAAGGCTTGATTTGAGGGAAACATTGCCATGAAGAGAGGGACTGTTTCTCTTGTTAACTACAGAATTGTCTGCATCAAAAGTTGTCTAAATGCAGTTTTTGTTTACCTTTACTGAATCTTTGTCGTGCTAGCTGTTCCCAATATTCTGCATTTTCATGCTGCTAATGTTTTTATGTAAGCTTTGCTATTTTGGGAGTATGAAAGCAGTGCAGTTCCGGCTCTGTAATTAAAGGGCTTCAGTGATCTCTCTTCTCTCAGCTGCTGCTCATGAGACTAAGAAAGGAAGGACACAAGTCACAGTTAATACAGAGCAAAGCTTCAGTTTATCAAAAACACAAGTCTTCAGGGTTATTTGGGTGATAAAGCTGAAGTCTGTCTACAAAGCATGGTGATCTGAAGGAGAATCTGTGGAGTTTTCCATAAACTGTGGTAAGAGTTGCAAATATAATTTGGCAGCTCATCTTTCTTGCTTTTCCAAGTGAATAGAATGCCCATTACAGGAGAATGTGGGAAGCAGTGAAAAATATGGTGCTTATACTGGTGGCATAACATGATGTGTAATGTCTGTGAGTCAGCACTTCTGCTGGAACTGATTGATTTACATACATTTGCCAACACTGAGCTGGTTTGCCATGTCACCCAGGTGAATCAGAATTCCATTGTAATTTGGAGAATTATTATTTTTAGGGGATAGGAAGGAGACTCATGAAACACGGCTGACTAGGAGAAAGGCAGCCATAACATTGTTGTGTGTTACAGTTTTATAACACTGAAACTGAAAAAGCAAGCTGAATTACACTGGAGGCCCACTAAGGACAAAAAGAAGTTCTCAGGCTGTGCATGATTAAACTATGGAACAACTTTTCTGGGATATTTTGCACATCAGAAAGATTTGCATACCAAAAGCACCTTTGAAAAAATTCTCAGAAGTGAAGTGTTCATCAGCACAAAAAACCACAGCTGGCTTGTCCATGAGCAGCAAGCTGGAATGTGACATAGGTTTACTCTGTTCTGTGCCCCTCCTAGACCAGCTGCTCTTACTTCCCACTGCTGGGGGCACGGTGCTGGATTAGATGGGCCACCCACCCTTGTGTTTAGGGACTGTGTGGAGAAAGAACGGAATAGGTAAACTGATCCTCATTCAGAATCAGATGGGAAACATTTGGTTTCTGCAACCCGTTAGCTTTGTGCCCAGGCCTGGAGTTCAGTCTATTATCTTACACTGATAGCAAGGGTTGAATAAGAAATCAGGCCCTATTACCTGTGTCTTTTGAACTTTTATCATTTCAATCAACAAACCTCTACAAAGTCTTTATAAATTGTAAAACACTGCAAAAAAATGAGATAGCAGATATGTAAATCAGACATCATAGGGTAAGAAAAAATAAAAAGAAGAGTAGGCTATTTCTGATAAAAAATCTTATCACCTTATTCAGTTTTAGGGGGAAAAATGGTGAAAACTCTGAAGGGAAAGAAAAAAATTGAATTGGTGCCAAACACCTGCCAATATTTAGTGTAGAAATAGAAAGACTATAATTGAAATAAAAATTGTTAACACTTTGCAATTAATAGCTTATCCGTTTTCAGGAGATGAAACTGAGGCATAGGTAGAAGAAGAAAGGGATTAGGATGTATGCATGTGCATGTACACAGACAACCCCACAAACCAGGGAGGGAATAAGGCAATAAGTTCAGCATAATGTAATGTGGGTTGAAAACTTGTCTGCTACCCAGTAAAATACAGACTTAGCAGAAGATTATTATAATGAGGATTTCAAATTCATGTGCTTTCAATTATTTTTTAGTTTATATCTAAATACAAATAGTGCTTTCTGGTGATGATAAGCCCTTAAGAATATCTGTCCATGGTATGCTAAGTGCAAGCTGAAAATCCTGGTTTGCAGGTCCTTTGGTCATTGTTATTATGGGATATAATTCTACTTTGTGTCCAATTGCTTTCCTGGTTTCTTGTATGAAAGTAAGATATAGCTGTGGTTTATTACTTCAGGTTGTCTTTTTAGGTCTTTGATTTAATAGTATCTGCAATATTTATTACTATTTCTTAAATGATTAATAAAAAGATATTGTACTTCTACTGTTGACTTGGACCTCGAATGTCTTGTAGCTGTTAGTAACTGTGAAATCAGCGAGTGACCAAGCATTTTCAGTGAGTGAATCTTCTGACAGTAAACTTGACTTAGTGAAGAGTAATTTGAGAGGATCAAGTAAAGATCACATCTCATAACTCTATAATAACATATTTACACAATGACTGCAATGACTCAAGAGAGGGCATTAAGAATCATTGAGGAAATTACATGTGTTTTTAAAGTTTGTAATTTTAATTATCTTGTTCTGCAATGGACTGCAGTGTCTGCAAACCAGCCATAATGTACTTGCCATCACTAGAAAGCACACGGAACATTTTGGTAACTGCATATGCAGGTTTATTTATTTTAGTGTTGAAAAGTGAAAAAAAAAAATAAAAAGAGCATAAATGGTGCTATAATGTTTAGACTAACACTATTTTCTTAACTAACATCCTTGTGAATGAGCATAGTAAATTTGAACAGTATGTGTTTTCACCATCTGTACTCCAATAATGAGAGCAGCCACCAAGGGAGAATAGGGTATTTAAGTATGGCAGGAAACATCAGTCCGCTGCTCTTAGCCTGAGCTGAATTTTCATCTTCTAGGTGCCTTGGTCTTAATTTATGCTTCATTCCTAATTAAATTGTCTTTCTGACATGACTCAGAAACCTGGCTTCCTGTGCCTCAGCCTTTATTTCTTCACCCTTGACTGATAATGAATGTGCTTTGCCATCATATATTGTTTGGGTCTTGTGAAAGGCAAACAGAGTTACTATGGACTGCTGCAGTCTGATTGCACAGATGAGCTGCATTGACTATGAAGAGACTTTCAGTCTGTGTTATCAACCATTATGTCATGCCAGACTTTTATTCCTTCTAAAGAAGTTTTTCATTAACTCCCCTTTTAACCAATCAACATCTATCTAAAATTAAAGGTAGCTGACTAGTGAAAAAAATCATCTATAGTCATTCATCAGTGGAAAAAAAATGGCAGCAAACAGCATGAAATTAAACTTCTGAAATGAAAAATAATATTTAATTTAATTTTGTGTGCAAGTAATTACTTTTCAGTTCTTGCCACTCTTGAAGTAGGTTTCATTTTTGTCACTGCTGATTTCAAAGAACAAGAAAACAGCAGGCTGCTCGAGATGCCATTCCAGCATTTTGGGAAAGGTTAGGATAGATAAACAGAGGTACCCGAAGAGCTAAATGCTACCAGCAGGAGAAGTGGTGAATGAGGGGAAATTATGAAAAGGTAGATTTAATTTCAACTATAGCATGTATGGTGCAAGACAGGCTTGCTACTTTACCAAAAAAAATATTTTTTCAGCAAATGGCAGCTCAGGAATTACTGGTTTCAGAAAAGTTGTAGTGCTTCTAATGAGTGAATGCATGGCTCTGGACAATGGATATGCCTAGGCAGCAACATTAACTTTTATTATACTTGCTTATTATTATCAGCAGAATGTGCTGACACTTTTAACATTGTAACATTCAAAATATGCTGCAACATGAAAGTGGTTTGTAATTTTCTCCAGCTGGCATGGCTCAGTCCAAAAAGATATGCTGTTGGAACCAATCTTTAATATCTTGATCACTCCAAAATACAAAAAAAAAACAAACCAACCACTCCACCAACCAACAACCAACCAACAAAAAAACCTGAAAAATGAAACCACAACTGGCAAGAACTTGAAAAATTGTATTGCTGGGGGGGGGAAAAAAGATGTAAATAATCTCTTACAAGCAGTTTTATCAAAACAAATTGATGTTATAGTTGATTTACTCATACTTGCTATATAATCAAATATAAATTATAAGGACTGTAGTGGTAATTTGTGTGTGTGTTTGAAAGGACTCACTCGAAAGAGAGAGTTTGTGTGTGTATGTCTGTGTATGTCCATGCTGTATTTATTACATCGGGCAAAAGGGAGCAAGCCAAAACTCCATCATGACATTTTCATGTCATTCACACGGGTCACCTGCAAATGTGAAGCCCTTACCATCCAAGCTAACCAGAAAATGTCTTTCAGAACTTTTCATTCCCTATGTGGAGCATAACTGGAGAAATGATAGTTGTTTTGGTGTTCTCATTTATTTTCTATAGGATAGGTGAGATTGAAGGGTTTGAGGGTTGGCTTTGGGTAACGATGGATTCATGTCCTAGTCACTGCTGATTTCACCCCAGCTCAGTATATTTTTGTTTGTCTTCCATTTGTAGATTCTTAATCCAGGCCCATTTTCTTTGCCCATCCATGTCTAAACTCTACTCCTCTAAGGATCTCAGAAAATTATGTGGAGTACCTCTACCTCACTCACTGAAGGCTGCCTTACAATGCCCCAGTCTCAAGGTATTTGAGCCTTTAGCCAAGTTCCTGCATCTTCAGCTGGAAAATGCAGGTCCTGCTGCTGTAGCATTCATCTACACAGGTTTTTTTCACACAGTATAAAAAGGACAGTTAATTCCAAACACGGAGTTACTCCATGACACACACACAAAAGCCAACATGTGGAAAACCCAGAGGTGGGTGATGTTTCTACCAGTTCTACGAGGGCTGCATTCTATTTGGGCTATCTTCAAGGGTACTATGAATGCTCAAAACACTGTGGCTGGGAAACATCTGGCTTAGATTAACTCTATGGCTGAAGACAGATCTGATTATGGTTGCTGGAGATGTGCTAGAACAGAATTTGTTTTCTTCTTAATGGAAAACTGCCTAGGATATCTTGTGATGTTGTCCTGGATTTACATATGTCTTCTGATGTTTCTTCATTTCATTTATTTTGTAGCAAGGAAGAATAAAGTCAGTGGAGCTGAGATTGCTTCTCAAAGGCCATATTTTAGTATAACTTGACAGATTAGGAAATTGCAATGTTTCTTCCAACAAAAATGTTGGTGAAGGCATAGGTGTACAAGTGAGTAAGAAGGAAAAAAACCCAAAAATCCTGCCCTAACTCCAAAAAAATGCATGAACAAAATGATGATATGTTATGCCTAGAGAGAATAAGGCAGCTGTAAAGCAGTCAGAGAAGAGAGGCTCTGCTCAGTGCCCCAGCCTGCTTTGTGAACTTGGCAAAATTATCACATTTGTTGCTTTTCTATGTGTTTAAATGAGAAGCTATTTAAGCTGTTCTGTCTGTTTTACTGTTTGCATAAAGCCTGCTGCAATACAAGAATGATCTTAGAAGAGGCCTTCTCGAAATAATGAGGTAGAATAATCATCAGCAGAATCTAGTATGTTTTGCTTTACAGCAGCAAGCTTCTTCACAGCTTTCAGACATTGCTTTCTTTGCCCTCTGCAGTCATCAATAGTTTTTTCTTTTGCAGCCTCCTAGATGCTCAGACAGTTTTTAGTGTCACAGACCAACACCTAAATGCTGCTGATGAACAGTAACCATGGTTTTCTTTATAATTCTCATATTTCTTTCCCAAATATGTTACTGGAATTGCTCAGGCGTGCTTTGATACTGTGTTAAATTTGAAGCAACTTTTGCTTCGGGAGACACATTTAAAACCAGATGAAAGTGCTGCATGTTTTATTATAATTAGATTTTGCAGTGATGCAAGCTTTCAGAGTTGTCCTTTTTTAAAAAATACTAAAATTTGGCTGCTGCTGAGTATCATCCTTTTTTTTTTAAATTTTAAAGAAAGAGCTTTGAATGTTTCTCTCAGTTCCAATAGCACTATAACTTATGCTTGTAGACTATAATGTAATTTTATAGACTGTTTTCCATTTTATTTTTATTCTAAGTCAGGAAAATTGGTCAAGAGGGGTTTTTTTTTTTGGTTTTTTTTGTTTTTTGTTTTTTTTTTTGGCATAGGATGCTGACCAAGCCAAGATTAAACTTTTTAAGAGGAATAAGAATTTCAAACTGCTATTGGAATAATGAAAGAGGATTGAGAAAAAATTTTTCCTGCTACTAACTTAAGAAATAAAAATGGCTTCTATATAGTTTCTAGATGATCTTGTAGCTGCTGCTAATTTCCTTCTTAGCTGTAAAGTCCATCATTGTTGAAGAGAGAAGGAAAACTGTAACAGTGTTTGGCCAGAGCAAATGAGAACACAAGTGGGATGGTAGTCATGCATGTATAATTAGTGGACAGGGAATTGTCAAAGTGTGATGGCATAAATTACTTCTCTGAATTTTCAGAACGTGTAAGTTGTATGAATACATACATATCCTCTACATGGAGCATACTTTGAAATAAGTCTGCCTTGCCTATAAAATTTGAGACACTGCCTCTAATTCAATATGTTCTCCTTGACTGAAGATTATGTCCCCAGAGTCAATATGGGAAGAGCTCTCCTCTGTGCCGTAGGAATCCAAAGAATGAGCAGTGCTAACAAGTGACAAATCTGCTGACATTGCAGTTTAGGAGACACCCATAACCCAGTCAGCACCTTAAAACTACAGCTACTGCTCTGCTGTTCACAACTTTCCAGCATGATACTTCTGCCGTGTTTTCCAGGACTGGCCTTTTCCAGGTGAAACAGGACTTTCAAAGAGAGATGAATTATTCTGAATGGAGGCTCCCAGCTCGTGAGAATGGGAACGATCCTGTTCAAACCACAAAGTTTCTCCAAAGGCTGAGCTGGAAGCAGCCATGGACCTTTTGGACATGCCTATGACACCATGAATCAAATGAGGAAAGCAGAGCTACTTTTCTTCATAAGAGGTGACAAATCGGGTGTAAAGCCTTATCAGTGAATATTGGGGACGGTGTTATGCACAGTTCCTTCTCTTGTTGTTCAAGGATAACTTTTTTTAAAGGGTTGTAAAGTCTGCTTCTGTTTTTTTTTTATTACTTCTTTAACTAGTGTTATAAAGAATAAAAACAATTTGGCAAGATCAAAGAATCCCAGATGTTGCTATTGTAAAATGCACAGCAACTGATCAAAGAGTACCCCGATGAATTCAAATACAGATTGGAGGCAAAATAAGAATAAGAAACAAACACTCTCTTATTTTATGTAAGCTTTTAGTGTACTTGAGAAATGGCAGAAAGTGATACAAGAACATGACAAAAGCTGCTCCATTCTGTCCATAAAAACTCAGAACTCAGCAGAATTTAGTTGTATTTGACCCCAGCAGCAGGGGTGTGAATTCTGTAATGAAGCATTTGCTAACATTTTCCATTTGACATAAAATTCTGTAATATAAGCAATGTCACCTAACATGAAGAGGTTTTAATTAGTGAACATGACTATTCCTGAACTTAATTATAATCTAAAAATATTATGTACACAGGAAAAAATATATAGGGGTGTAAAGCTTAATTGAAAATCATAAAAATAGGACTTAATTTAAATTTTAAAGTAAGGCTGTTATTTTCTTATCTTAAAAATGAACATTTTGATTCCATGAAAAATTGAAGTTGGCTATGTCATCATAGTCAGGGATGTGAATAAAAGTTTGCTTAGAATTTTCCATTAGTAATATCTTCTCACAGAAAATCCCACATCTTACAATTGAGAAATATGTTGGGAAATAGTTTTACTGTTCAAAAAACATTTTCTTAAGACTTTGCATCTGCTGAGTTTCAATATAAGTAATTTGGATGGGCATCTCTGTGGAAATATGTATCACATTTGCTGAATATTGTAAACCCCACCAAACCTCCCCCAGATGAATGAACAAGTCTGTTTACTTGGAAATATTTTTTTTTCAGGGAGTGCACCCACAAGAAAAGAGAAAATCCAGATTTATAAGGTCTACTGGGCAAGAGAAAGGCTGATTTAACCTGTAATAGAAAGGTTTTGAAATGCCTTCAATATTCATTCCTAGTCTAAATTTTTTCAACTCCTTAATATATTTTTATAATGCTATTCTCTTTAGCAGTACAAATTTTGGAATTATTTTATTATTTTATACATGAAAAAAACCAACCATACCAAACCAACAAAACAAACAAACAGCTAAACCCAAAACCCCAAGTGACACAAAGGCAGTGGCTCACTACCTCCCACCCACAGAGCAATGCCAGTCTCCAAGCAGCAGCCACCTTGGGAAAACCCCACTCTCCTCCACCCGACTCTGACATGACAGCACATGGTCTGGGACATCCCTTTGGTCAGCTGGGATCAGCTTTCCCAGCTGTGTCCTCTCCCAGCTTCTCGTGTGCCCCAAGTTCACTCTCACGCAGGGCAGTGTAAGAAATAGAAAAGACCTTCACACTGTGCAAAAGTTGTTCAGCAATAGCTAAAACATCCCTGTGTTATCAGCACGGCTTTGGTCACAAAGCTAAAATACAGCATCATGCAGGGTGCCATGAAGACAATTAGTTCCATGCCAACCAGAATAAATAAAGTAGTATTACCCAAGATTCTCCGTAAGCCTCTGTCTAAAGGTGGATTTTTTTTCCTTCGGAATTCACAAGAATCTTTCTAAATATATGCCTTCAAGGGAATAAATCTTTCAAGGAAACCAAAATGAAGTAGATTCTGTTTCCCCTCCCCTCCCCCCCCAAAAAAACCAGTGTCTTGTAGGTAAATTTTTTTGCCTTGAAGACAAGAGATCAAATTTGGGTTACCATGGATGGCATCATGACGTACCAGAGAGAAGATAAATTCATAGGAACTGCTAACAAATGATATAATTAAATTACAAATGCAGCTACCAAAGAACAGCAAATGAGTGTATGATCATATTTTCCCTGTCAACAAACAGTTAGAGAGGTGATTTGGACATGCCAAAAGAATATTCAAGGACATCAAACACATAAAAGATAATTAATGGCCATTATGAGAATAATGTTACTGGGAGCAGGAAGGAAAAGTTTGTGACAAGCAGACTTCTAAAGCATCCAGAACAGCAAGTTCAGGAAAGCAAATTGGCAAGGTGTTCAATACATTTAGTGACAGAAAAGGAGATGAAGAGCCAGAAGAAGCAGTTAATTTCATAATACTTTTATTTTTTGTAACAAACTGTTATGTTAAGAGGCAGAGGGAGAGAAGACTACATATTAGGAAGAATTTTAAAGCAGAGTAAAAACAGGATCGTAGTTTGAACCAGAGAAGGGAAAAGACAGAAGTAGGTAGGATCACAGGTCCAACTCAAGGTAAAAGGACTATTTCATTGGGAACGTCTCAAAATAAATGTACATTTGAAAATAAAAAGGTGATAGAAAACCTGAAAAATTATGTTCCAGCTGTTAATCTGGATTTTCTCTTTTATGTGTGGTGTCCTAAGTTTTTTCAGGGATACAGGGAAGCTCAGTGATGGATGACAATGGATGATTATCAACATGGCCTTCACACTGTTCTTGGCTGTACTTGCAACTGTAATACACACTTTTCTTTATTTTTTTAAGCACACTGATAAGCATCATATAGTTTCAAGAGTAATAAACTGTCTCATTTGTCTATGTATTTCAGTACTCTTTAAAGAATGATCAAAAGAAACCAAAAGCACTTCCTTCCACTTCTACTTTTACAAATGATGTCTCATGGACATCATCCCAGGCAGGAAAATGTACAAAAGCCTTTTGACAACGCATAAATCCCTTCTGAAAACTTTTCATCCAGTCAGTAGTTTATACTAATACTCTTCATTACAGCCCAGCATTTGACCCCTATTTCTCTATCTGAGTAACTACTTCAGTAAGTAATTCCATTTTTTTGGCTGGAATCCCATTTAACTATGCTCTTGACTCACTTGTGAGGCTAACTGCTTACAGCTGATAGCAGAGGATTTAGCATTTCAGCTCATATGTCAAATAGAGTCTGACTGCTTAACTTTTTGCTTCTTACACACTGTGAAATAACTCCCAGAAGAAAAAGTTTCACATGGTAAAGACTTTGGACAGGAAAAGAAGTCAAGAACTCACAACCAATTAAATAAATCAAGTACTTTCAAAAATAGTATCTGTTTTAAAGATAAATTGGGCAACAATGAAATTGACATTCAATAATTCAGTAAAATTGTACTCAGACAGCTTTGCTAGAAAAATAGCAACAAACTGGTAAACTAATTCTAACCTGTAAGGAAAATCCTGGAAAAGGAACTGTGACAGTCTTGGGTAAAATGCCATAGAAGACCAGCTTGAAAGGTACATCAGGGATCATCTGGTCCAACCTTTCCTGGAAGAAACATTGTCTAGACAAGATGATGCAGCAATTTGTACAGCTGAATCTCAAAACTGTTCAACACTGGGGAATCTGCCACTTCCCTAGGCAGACTATTCCAATGGCTGATTGTTCTCATTGTGAAAAATTGTTCTCTTGTGTCTAATCTGAATCTCCCCAGGATTAACTTGTACTCCTTGTCTTACCTGCGGGACTCCTTGTAAGAAGTCTATTTACTCCTTCTGAAATGTCCATTTATTCATTTTTGATTAAATAAAGCTAGCAAAACAAATTGCTTTCTAAATGAAGTCTAGAGAAAAATTCACCTTAAAGGAAAAAGTCTGGAAAAGTAAATAAATGAAAGAAAATTAGTTGAAAAAAAGGACAAGCAAAAGTGAATATTCTAATACTCATCTGGAAAAAAGTATGACAGCCTAAATTGTAGTTTGAGTACCTAAAAGCCACAGTTTTCCTTCACAGAATATCATCAGATGCACTATGGCTCTAAGTCTTCCCTGATAGCTTATGAGAGGATCTCCAATTGTGGTGCCAGTGATATATTTGGGATCCATTCATCCCTAACAGATGCCCATTGATTAAATCACCCTTTATGCTGTTAACACCACTGAACCAGAAGACTGGTTTTATCTGCCAAGAAAATCCCATACAAAAGAGCGAAAAGCACTTCTTTAGCTTCATATGACTTCACAAGATGCTCTCAGGCAACATCTCCAAATCCAGCCCTACCCTTCTGTTCCTAAGTTACTCGTGATGAAAGAAAGCTGATGGTGCTTTAGGCAGAGAAAAAGACTCTTCTTATCAGTAGTTACAGCTCTGACCCACGCAGCTGCCACTGCTGTCTAACACATATTCTCCGGGGACTGCTGTTGGGGAAATGCTACCTTTCCCAGCTGTCTGTTCTCTTTTCCATGCACAGAAACTTCCCATCTCCTGAGCAGACTGGTAAGGGATGCTTATCATCTTATTTGCCCTGGTTCCTGGAAAAAAAACCCACTGCATAATAATACTTGGGCCCCAAGCTGGATTGGAAAACTTCTGCCAGGGGGGAAAGAAAACCTTTTTGGTTAAAACCACAGATTGTCTGAGTTGTTGAATAAGTTACAGCTCTTTCATGTCTTAGCCACTGACACAGAGATCACTGACAAGAAAACCACGAGCTAATTATACCTAGTAAGCAGGGTAGAAAGGTGAAATGAAGAGTCTACATAATTATCCTTTGGAGATTTCCCTTTCTTATTTTACAGGTATATTGCTTATTTTTCAGTTACATGTACCCTTCATATCAGTTACCAGGTTGGTAATCCTCATGACAGACTTCTAAAATTCCATTTCTTTTTCCAATTCAACCTAAAAAGTCCCCATAAATGACTTTTTTCAGCATCTCAACTTGGACAGATGTTTTCCTGAAGATGTTGATTAGAATATACTATGGCTATTAGTATTGAAGCTTCTTAATGTTCATTTTATTGTACTTACTTTTCGCTTTCTGAGGAAAAAAGTTAGGAAGATTTAATGAGACTGAAGACAATATTAATAGAAATAATAAAAAGTAATCCTCTAGTATATTATATCTATTAATTCTCACAAAATATTATAGATTATGTGGGGTTTTTCTGTATGAAAAATGCTTATTGGGAATTTATTTTACAAGCACATAATCATTTTTCTGTATTTAACAACCTTATATTTGAAAAAAAAACCTCAACCCAAAACAAAATCAAAATGTATCATGTTTGTGGGCACAAACCAGCATCACAGAAGGCAAAAAACCTATTAAAAATAGTTCTCTTTAGCATTCTTGGCATTCGGCATTATTCTGAAAGATATACAGTGGCCTCTCTGAGAGCCAAATTTAAAGCTGATGAGCCACTGATGAGGTAACTGTTATGTCCCATCTCTGCTTCCCTTCAATGATGCTTCAAATGGGAAATGTAGCATTTTGGGGAGTTTTTTGCTCCAAATGAGATGTTGACTGTACAGTGGGAAGATAAAGATTCTATTACACACACTTTAAAAGCCATAAAAGATAACCTTAATTTGCTAGCTTACATTTATTTGCACTCACACAATGTCTCCCATTTCCAAGGCTGAGTATGAGCAATTGCCAAGTACATAATCAAAGGAGAGTGAGGCAATGAATAAGTGTCAGGTCTAGAACTAGTGAATTCACAGAGAATGTACTGTCTACAGGGGGAAAAAAAAAGAAAAAAAAGTTGAATCCCGAAGCATGGAGCTGTCAAATGAAGCTGAGGATTTAAAATTACCAGTAATTTTCTAACTCTCTTCAACAGTTGCTATGAACTTTCAAGAAGGTGGCACAAAAATGTCATATTTCAAGTGAAAGCTTGCAACTGTTAAGCTGAACTTTTTAAAGTG
The DNA here is from genome assembly GCA_013397815.1 of Aleadryas rufinucha. Classification (NCBI taxonomy): domain Eukaryota; kingdom Metazoa; phylum Chordata; class Aves; order Passeriformes; genus Aleadryas; species Aleadryas rufinucha. Next base: position 163,605 of record VZTH01005348.1, read on the forward strand.
TTGCTATTTCATCAAACATTGATTGACTGGAAACTGCAGCCTTCTCATTTTATTCGTGTGCAAAATACAGCACGGCAGAAGCAACATAACCTTTAGCAAACCACCTTTAGTTTATACCTCTGCAGCTCCTCTTATAGGGAGGTAAAAGACAGAAGGGAACTTTTCTTTAGGAAAAAAATTGGTTAAGCAGAGATCTGCTTTAGATTCAGGTTTTAGATGCCACAAGCAGATACTCATCAGATCCATAAGGAGTTCTGGGCCTCCCAATTCAGACAACCAATCTTGAGACACTACTAGCTATACTATGTCTGATCATCAATAAAATGTAAAGAACTGAAAAAAAATTACTTGGCTTCAAAGTATGTTTCTTAGACTCAAAAACTGTCTTTGAGTTGTATACAACGGGCCATACTTTTCTATGTTTAATTATCTAATAACAGCAGTAATAATAGGTATTTGTTCAGAATTGACCTTCAGTTACTATTTGGGTCATTTCATAAAGAGTCTTCAAATTCTGAGCAAATAATGACTACTGATAATTACAGTTAGCAGATTTTTCTGACAGTGTGGCTTGGAATTGCGAGTTTCTATATTCTGGTTCATTCCCTGAACTCTCATCTTCATCCTCTGAGGAAAACTTCTGAAAAGCAGAAGCTATTAAATATTGAATGCTACTAAACTATAATAGAGCATATCTCCGGGCAGGTGCCTTGTGTCCTTCAAAAATATTCTAACGCAATTAATTCAAAATGAAGACAAGTTCTTTGAAACCTATATCACAATGAATTTGGGGAAGGTCAGAAACACAGCTTAATAACAAATGGAAGGGAAAGAAAGAGAATACCTGTTTCCTTAATGTTTTAACTGAAGGGTTGTATCTACAAAACAAATGCATAGTTGCTTCTCAGGTTCTGTTCTATACCTCCTCAAGGAACAAAAAGCCAAAAATAAAAATAGAAGAATTCTTGAATTTACATACTTAAAACAGTAGGAGACATTTTACAGTTCCTCTTACATGAGTTGCTGGGGGTTTTTCCTCATCTCTCTCCTTTTTCCACTTTCATCAAGGTCATTGTGAAGTTTTTTTTCCTTTGATTTTAATTTGATGTCAGTATATTCATTTTTATGTAAATTTCTGGAGAGGTGATTGTATCTTCATTTCTCCAACCATCTGGCACACTGGGAAATACAGCAGCATTCAATCCTAATGATATAAATAAGAAAAAAGATAGGGGATTTCAGAAGAGACTTTAAAAGACCCAAAAACCAACCAACCACCAAAGATATGTGTTTATTAACAGCAGAACCTTGTAAATATTTTTATGAATATTTGGTGAGAGTTTCTGTAATTAAAGATTTCTGAAACATTTTCTTATTCAGTAAGAGATCCCTTTCATGCCACCAGTATGCTTTTTCTGTTGATAAATTAACAAGTAGGCAGCAATAATTAACATTATCTGCTCACTTTGATGAAGCTAGATGCATCATTGTTCATGACTGAAAACCAAAACACAAAAGTAAAAAGTGGTGATAAGCCATAAAAATTGCCAAAATAAAAAAAAACCCAGGTTTCATGTTACTTTACATATATTGTATTTAAAAGAAAGAATTGCAGTAGCCAAGAAATTACACTATTTTTCAGCAAATAATACAAAAGGGACTAAAAATGAATTCACAGTCAGAAACATATTTGTTTTTCAAGTTGATCTATGATTTTTTTTTAAACAGGTATTTAATAACTTTTGCATAAACTTTTCCAATAGTAGACTCCCATAACTACATCACCTTTTACATTTCTTGTAATTTGAAAATTATAATTCCATATTAATAACAATAATGAATATACAAGATGTTTTGTTTTCCTAAATGAACCAATGTTAAATGATTTAGAGCAGGAAGAATTGTGATACCACAGATGCGCTTGCAAATCTCAACTGGCTTCAATTTCCACCTGAGTGGACCAGCATCATTTCCAGGCTCTGGTGTTATTATTCTGACCTCTTATAATAGTGGCATACCACCTGATGCTAACGTCATTCTTTGTGGGGTAGACTCAGTGAAAATGCTTTTGGAAAAACAGTGCTGTACAGAATACAAACACACACACACAAATAACACTTGGAAATACCCTTTCTGAAGCCATTAGTGGAGCTATTGCTCTGTAATCAATTAGAGCTTCTCAGCTCCTACGGAACTTTAAAGTGTCTAGAGGGAAAATTCATATTCTTACCTGGAAATGACTCTGCTCCATTCAGGTGTTAGTCAAAATCTTATGATATTTGACAATAGAGCAAAAATCTGATTTAACCTAAGACTAACATTTCTTTGATAACAGCACATACTGGTTTTGGTTTGAGAGAGAGTAAATTTTCTTCACTACAGCTTTTACATAGCTACGTTTTTGATTTGGGCTGAAAATGGTGTTGATAATATTTTTGTTATTGCTGTTTTAGATACTGGCTTGCAGAGGGTCAAAGCCTTTTCTGCTTCTCACCCCACTTCACCAGCGAGCAGGCTTGGGGTGCATGAGAAGCTGGGAGGTTTCCCAGCTGGGAGAGCTGACTCCAGCTGGCCACAGGGATATCCCAGACCACATGGGGCCATGACCAGCATATAAAGCTGGGGGTAAAAGGAGGAAGGGGGGGATATCCAGAGTTATGGTATTTGTCTTCCCAAGTCACCATTATGCATAATAGAGCCCTGCTGTCCTGAGTATGGCTGAACACCTGCCTGTCCATGGGAAGTGGGGAATGAATTCTTTGTTTTGCTTTTCTGGCATGTGTGGCTTGCTTTTTTTTTTTTTTCCTACTAAACTGTTTTTATTTCAACCTGTGCATTTCCTTTTACTCTTTAAATTCTCTCTCCCATCCCGTGGGGGGAGGATGAGTGAGTGGCTGCGTGTGACTTAGTTGCCAGCTGAGGTTAAACTACGACACAGTAACATACTGAATTGTTACACAGCAATATTTTCCGTTTCTCTTCTGGGAAAATGCTTTTGTCTCATATTGGCTTTCTTCCTAGAAAAATAATTTAAACTCATCTATTAAACCAAGGCTTTCAGAAAAAAAAAAGTACTTAAAATAAAATTTTAAATCTACACAATTTTCTCATTAGAAATATATGAAAGGTCTAACAGGGTAAGTGGAAAATATAGGGCACAAGAAACAAGATATGGTAATTGAGACCATCTGTCCCACTAAATATAAAGCACATTTGCTTGTGGTTTGCTGTCTCTCTGATCTTATTGCAGTTCCAAAATCTGACCATTCAACTAGAGGAAAAAAATTTCTGATGCACGACAGGAAAAATTTAGATGTACTCATTTCAAGAGGAGTAGAACATGTTCTTAAATTCTTTCAGAGCATGTGGAGAAGAGCAGAGACAAGTGCAAGAATAGCTGATCCTTTTTAGCTGTCACTGATGTTTGACTATCCTGACACCTTACAGAGCAGCAGCTGACCTGGCAGTAACTCTGGTGACAACCTAGCCTGTGGACTAGAATTATTTTCTTGAAGCATTCATTACTGTTATTGTTGCTTTCATATCCATTAAGAGAGCTGTAGCTGTCTTACACAGGCAATCACAGTTGACCATTCTGATGCCATCAGAGTGCCAGACAATTGATACAGTAAGGAACTAAATTCAAGAACAATGTCTTGAACGTTTTTCTCTTCTCCTAATATTTAATGTATTATCAGTTTGGTGATAAGGTCAATAACAACTATACAAATGGCAATATTCAAATACTATGCACACATCAGTGTGTTTCACTAAAGATATGGTAACATCCACAGTGCCACCATTTACAGAGTTACTGCTTTGAAAGTCCAAATATGAGCACAAAAGCCCCCACTGAGTTACTTGATAGTTCCTGACAGTGGGTATGGGTTCAATGCTGGTGTGTTTGTTGTTGGTTTGCTTTGATTCAGTTTGGTTGTTTCCATCTCTTTCTGCTCTCAGGAAAAGAAGGAAACAGAAGGGCTTATTCAAGTAGAATGTGTAGAAATGCATGCAGTATATGTATTGTGAATTGGGAAATATCACATGCAGATGCTAAATCATAGAATCATTCCAGTTGGAAAAGAATTCTAAGATCATCAAGTCCACCCATTGACCCAGCACCACCATGCTCACCACTAAACCATGTCCCCAGCTGTCACATCCACATCTCTTTTGAACACTTCCAGGGATGGGGATTCCACCACTTCTCTGGGCAGCCTATTCCAATGCCTGAAATAACACACTAATGGGCATATCTACTGTACCTGTAATGTTTATGCACTCTATATACAGCATATACCATACGTATGTATACAGACTATGTGTGTATTATACTACAGATGTGTGCTGTACATAGCACAATATATACAGTATACCCCTATACATAAAATTGATATAGAACACATCTGCTCTGTCCCATCCCTGTAGTGCTAACCTTGACTACATGATAATACAGAAGATTCTTAATTGTTTTTCTGTGAGAAAACATGACTTAAATGCAATATATGCACAACAATATCAGCTTTACTGTATTACAAAGGATAATATTTTTTTCAAAAACTGAACAGAAATGTTCTGCAGCCTTGAGCTGCCGTTGTAACTGTTTAAAAAAATTTACTTTGCCTAAAATGAACATGACTTCTCAGCAGATCTATGAAAGTCAGTTTTAAGACTACTGTGGTAAGAAGGAATGCTTTTATCCAGAAACATTTTGTGGTATGACAGTTCAGTGAACAGCTTAGTGTTCTGCCAGCTATTTGGGAAGTTTCTTTTGCAGTGGAATACAGAAGGTCTTGAAAAGTAAAAGAAATATTAACTTAATGGAAACTGGGACTTTCAAAGCTAGCAAATATGTATCTGTAATTCTCGCTTGAACTATTTACTTGCACTTGGTTGATGAAGTCAAACACTAAAAGTCTTCTTGTGCTGTACGGAAATCAAAGAATGCCGATGGAAAAAAACAAGAAATAAAACCTAGATCAGTCTTAGGACTGAAAGCACACTGGAAATCACATTGTGGTGTGAACTCAAGTAAAATGAGTTGTGATACTGATACTGATCCCAAACTGCTGCTAAGGAATCAGGGCCTACTGGCTTGGATACAAAGAGAATGAACCAAAAGCTCTGTTTTAGACTAACCCTCCAAATCTTGTTGAACTACAGTTTTGCTTTAAAAAAAAAATTACATCTCTCATTTCAGATTTCTAATGAAAATGAAAAGAATGCATAATAATTAGGGCTGCTCTAATGGATCTCTTCAAGGAACTCAACATAAAAATATGTGACGGTTTCCACATTAAAATTTACAATTAACATTTTATAATAAAATTAGCTTCATAATGTTGCTAAGATATTCCTTTGCTCCGAACATATTAAAATATGCAAGAGCAGGGTAAAGAATCAGCAGAAAATAAAAAAACTAAGATATTACAAAAACGGGTGATTTGATTGACAGAGCACTTTAACATAATTTTCTGTGATATGCTTTTTATGACAAGAACAAATATTGGTTACAAACTTAATTCTGGCATACACAATTTTGCATTTTTTGCCAAAAATCATGTCAGAAGTTACATTTATTTAAAGCAGGACCTGCAGACTATATGTGATTAATGTTTCTATCTTGGCAGGAGAGCCCAAAATTTATGATTTATTCTCTCTGCCACAAGTTTAGGCAGACAGGAGGCTGATATACAAGATACGACTGCTATTGTAAATTTATTTGGCATTTCATTTTTCAGTCACATTGATGGTTATTTTCATACATCTTCAATCCATCATTTCCTGCTAAATCCAATTAGTTTGATTGGCAGATTCAGCTTCCCAGTGGGTCTTTGTCAATATTGTGCAGCAGTAAATACCTTGAGACACTTTTTCAAAACCATCCTCGTTTATTTGTTTTTTCCTCACCCAGGTAACTATTGATTATCTGGTTTTGTGCAGCTCTCACCCATCCACGGAGGCTGAAGAACGTGGTGATCAAAATCAACCGTGTACTAACAAAACCTGTGCCCTCCTTTGAAGAGGCAGGAGGAAATCCTGCCTGGGCTGGGGTGTCCTGGGGCTCAGCAGCCCCTCTTTGGGACCAGCTTTGACACAGGGGTGCCATGGGCAGGGGCCTGGTGGTGAGGAAAGCTCTGGGGCAGGGGGGTACAGCAGGTGTTACATTTCTTAAAGGCAATATTTTTAATTATTTTTCCTCATAAACTAATTAACGGATTTACATACAAATGATCAGAAAATTTATTCTGTGCTCAGCAGCACACATGCTGTCTTTTTCATACATAACAATGAAGCTAAATCCTTGATTCACTCTTAATTAGAAAGCTATAGTGAGTTCATCTATAGTGTTTTGTTTTCTGGGTATATAGTGGGAAGAAAGAGGTATAATAATTAATGCTGAGGTACTGTGAAAGATGATCAATTTATAGAAAAGGTCAATTAAGTGAGTTGAAGAAAAGATTAAATAGAAAGAGAAATGAGCTTACATTTATGAAAACAAAGGAAACCAGGAGCTGGTCTAAGATGGATTTCACCAGAACAAAATATTTGTATTTGCCTGCTACATAGTTCAGTGGCCAGGGCCATCAGTCAGTATGTTTGTTTCCTGAACTGCTGAAATATTCTGTTCATAGATCAACTATTCAACAGAGACACAAATTTAGATTTTAGTAAGGCTTGCTAGCAGAATAGATTAATATATTACTTTTTCCTTAAAGACTGAACTCCAGATTTTCATTAAAGCACAAGGAAAAAAATTGTTAGAGAGCATCAAATATAAAGGTGAAGTACAATAACAGATCTACAAGGTGAAACTTTATTAGCCCTTGCTCCTGCTATAACAAAGCCTCTCATTTTTTTCAGTTTTGTATATATTGTAAAAACAATAATAACAGTCTGTGAATTTTTGCAAGGAGTCAGGCTATGTCTTATCTGAATACAGAATATAGAAAAATACTGATTTATTAATTTTTTTTAAAAAAGTTTTCTTCATCTTATCTAATTTGTGACTTTACAGCTAAAAAATGTATGAGATATTGTAAAAAAAAAATTGGAATATTATCATTTTTAGAGTGCTCTTTGGTATGAGTTCTACTCTTCACACTCTCAGATGGAGTGGAAGACTTTATTTTGGTTTTTTAGTGCTGGTGTTTACGTATAATCCAAACACTAACACCACCATCACCACCACCACCCTCTCCTAATACAGGGCATGTAAATACGTTTACTGAACTTGGGACAGTTTTATCCAGACACAGCAGCATCTGTAAGCATTTCCAAATCATGGAAATGATTCTTATTAGTTACAAGGGAAGGTTATTAATAATTTGTGGAGAGAAATGCATTTGATACAGTGTTAATGACACCTAGAGTGCACTGAAGGTTGTAATAAAAAGAATTATTTCGTTTGGAACCTGGTCACTAATGAAATTCTTTAAGCAGCAGCTATTGGTCTGATCATAGTTAATCTTTTGATCAATAAAGGCAAAAATTTGCTGTTTATGAAAAAAACATTCCAGTGATGCAAAATGAGAAAGCAATGTCAATGTAGAGGAGGGCTAGAAAATTAAATTAGATTATCTGGAATATCTGGCACATTAGAATAATTGCACAAAATCAAGGTTGGACACTGGATTATTAATGACCAGACATTCTTCTATAATTTGCTAGTTGGTTATGATGTAACTGGAGGATGCAATTGATGAATTCGCCCAGCATGCCCACTGAGAGCTGTCATGCTGCCGTTAGAAGAACAAACATAATCCTAGGTACTTATCAAAGACCTATGGCAAACCTGATGCTATCGTTTAATGTACTTTCTTTGGCATACTAAACTCAAAAAAGGTCTCCTGTATCAAATCAGATTCAGGGAGACAGAGCCAAAGAGAAGGTTTTAGCATCATGTCTAGACTGGGCAACCTGACAAAACTTTCTAAGTCTTTTGCTTGAGGACAGGAGGTCACCTTGCATATCCTTCAAACAAGCCTGGAGTCGAGGTTAACATTTGTAGCTTGTAAAGTCTGGGAAGCAGAACATATTGCTTCAAAGTTGGCGCTGCAGAAAACTGGCTTACCCAGCTTCTGCTTGGCTTGGAACTCAGGCAGAATAGGTTCATGTCTGATTATGAGCTGAACCTGATCACATACTCTTAGTCCCCATACTTACAAGATAAGCTTCACTCCTCATGATAGGATCGTACAAGCTTTTAGGCTTAATGACAAGTGACAAGTACTCTTATTAGCAGATGACTGTTCTTTTGTGCATGCAAATATGGATATTCACACTGAGAGCAGCCATATGTATAATTTGTTTCTGTGCTTCTGTGATGGATCACATTTTAATCTCTGATGTCTCTTTAGATCAGGGGTGAATACAGACAGAATTATTTTTGTGTGCCCCTTTTTAATCCAAACCCTTTTCCCCCCCAGATCTTATCTACCCTTCTTCATATATTTAAAGGCACAGGGCTGTATAGATGAAAACCAGAATTTTTAAAACTGGACAGGAAGAATATTTTTTTCATCAATATTGATAATTTAAATGAATTTTGTGCTCATATGTATTTGGGTATTTGTTTACATGACCTTTACCTCAGTGAGAATAGTTGTATGTATGGGTAAGTGAACATGTCCTCACACCACACATTTCAGGTACAAAAGAATAATAAATTATTCTATTACTTTGTCTTCTTAATATTTTCCTGATTTTTTTTTCCATGTATATTTACAGGTCTCAACTGTTCTAATTTATTCTGAAAAAAATTAAAGATTTCCAAATCAGAGAATCTAAAGCAAGAAAACACATTCTGAATTGAGTGGTCAGGTTTTGTTTCCTTTTTATTTTTTTTTTTGCAGTCTTATGGTTGCTTAGACACTTAAATCAAAAATTTGTTGGTTTTCCTGCTGAAGTCTGATATACAGCCTGAAAACTGCAATAAAACCTAGATGACTTATTGAAGTGGGTCCAGAGGAGGAGTACAAAAAAGATCAGAGGACTGGAATACCTCTCCTATGGAGACAGCCTAGAGAGCTGGCATTGCTCAGCCCAGAGAAGAGAAGGCCCTGGGGGGACTTGAGAGTTCTTTTCAGTACCTGAAGAGGGCTACAGGAGAGACAGAGATGGACTTTCAACAAGAAAAGGTGGTGATAGGACAAAGGGGAATAACTTTAAACCGAAAGAGAATAGTTTAAAGTGGATATGAGGAGGAAATTCTTGACTATGAGGGTGGTGAAACACTGGCACAGGTTGCCCACAGTGGTGGGTGCCCCATCCGTGGAAGGACTCAGGGACAGCTTGGCTGGGGTTTTGAGCAACCTCATCTAGTGAAAGCTGTCCCTGACCATGGCAGAAGGGGTGGAATTAGAGGGTCTTTCAAGTTCCTTCCAACCCAAACCATTCTCAGATTCTGGGATTCTATGGTATCCCAAGGATGAATCAGCCCTTGTCAAGTACTTCTGTACCTGTAAGAGAATAAAGAGAAAATATTATCTTTTACTCCACTGACACCGTTCCTGGCTCCTTGAACAAAAGGTTTGTGTTCCAAATGGACTCCCTGAAGCAAAGAAAGCCTCATAATTCTTGTGGAGTGTTTCCAGAGAGTGCTTCAGCCATGTTTTTGAAACAAGGCCCAGTGGATGGAAGATGAAGCTCCCAACAGTTGGAACAGGGGTGACACAGACTGTGCAGCATACAGGTAAAACCAGCCTATATTTAAAAGTCTTTGCTATGACATCTGTTTGTGCCCTTGGCAACCAAGGAAAATGGTGACAAAGAAGCAACCATTTTCAAATGGAATATCCAAA
>VZTH01005352.1:0-22857 GCA_013397815.1 Aleadryas rufinucha
GCTCCCACCGCACACAGCTCCCAAGCAGCGCCTGGAGCGTGCAGGGTCAATGGATGTGGAGGCACTGGGCGGAGCTGTGTGCTGGTGGACTGGTCAGAGGCTGCCAATTGTTCGCCCTGCTGGGGGAAGGAGGTCCCCAGCCAGTGGCAAGTGTGTTCTCTGCTCCAGAGCTGCATCAGGGACAAGTTGTTTCTGATTTTGGTAAATAAACAAGTGAAAGATAGAAGGCAGCGGGTCAGCCTTGGGACGAGGATCATGGAACAGGGTCCAGCACAAGTATCTCATGTGCAGGCATGGAGCTGGCTCACTCCTGTGTTTGGAGACCTGTGTGCAGCTGGATATGGATGGACCAAACTCTGCATTGCTGCTGCTGTCATCTGCAATGAATTTTGGGCTGGACATTTTTGGGCTGGACAATGTTGTACCATGAGGGTGGTGAGGCCCTGGCACAGGCTGCCCAGAGCAGCTGGGGTTGCCCCATCCTTGGAAATGCTCAAGGCCAGCTTGGATGGGGCTTAGAGCAACCTGGGATAGTGGCAGGTGTCCATGCCCATGGCAGAGGATTGGAATGAAATGAGCTTTAAGGTCCCTTCCAACCCAAACCACCCTGCAAGTCCATGGTTGTATGAAAAAATCCTTGAACAAGTACCCAGCACTGTGAGGTGGATTTTTTTCTCCTTTTTGACCTTTCCCTGGGAATGAGCCATTTGGATCTCTCAAATTTACAGGGCAGCCTGTGGGTTATACCTTCCTTCCAACTTGGAATTTTGGGTTTTCCCATTTCCATGAGTTAGTGGAGTCTGAAGAAGCTGCCAGACAACCGCTATGCAGGGATGATGGCTGCAGGTGACAGTGGCTGCAGGTGACAGTGGCTGCAGGATGTCCTTAAAGCCCTTCCTAGCCACTGTGACCTGCCTGTGTGTTGGCCTCGCTGGGGCCTGACAATTTGAATTAAATCACACAGTTTCCCGCACTTCAGTCAGTGTTTAAAAATATAAATCATGCCTTCTTTTTTTTTTTGTTAAGGAAAAAAATCTGGATTCAGCAGGTTCAGGTGTCTGAACTCTTTGTGGGTGCATTTTGAGCCTTTATTTCACACTTGCCGCTTTGGGTACCAACAGCAGCATCTCAAGCGTGCTCCCAGCTGAAGCTCTGGGACGTAGAACTACTTCTGGTCAGTTTTTTCTACCAGTGCTATAAAAGGTTTTCAGCCAGAGGTAATACTTGCTCTTTATCATGGAAATGTGTAACTCTAAAAATAACCTTTCCACAGTTCCCCAGCTGGCTTCCTTTCTGCACAAAGCCCTGTGTCTCTCTGTCCAGAAGGGCTCACTGTGTGTGATCTGCATCACCTTGTGCAGGGGTGAAGGACTTTCCTCCCTTCTGTGCTGGACCCAGTCCCTCCATCAGGCCCTCCTTCTTCTTCCCCATCCTTCGGGATGCTCAATCATAGGGCCCCTCATGGGCACAGACCCACTGTCTCATCTGGAACAATTTAAGTGCAGCATTTAGGGTGTGTGTGATTTTGGGAAGAGCTGTGGTGTGTCCTGGGAACTGGGAGGGATGGGTAAAGTACCTTAGGATACTGAAGTATCAGGAATAAAGTTGCCAAAAGCATGAGAGCCTCATGGAATTCTACTAGGCCAAAAGCAAGGTCGTGCATCTGGGTTGGGGAAGTCCCCAGTGCCAGCACAGACTGGGGGAAGGCTGAAGAGATGATGGGATGGATGGAGAACACCCTGCAGAGAAGGACTGCAGGATTCTGGGGAGTGACAAATGGGACATGACCCAGCCATGGGCACTTGGCAGCACAGAAAGCCAAGTGTCTCCTGGGCTCATCCTCAGCAGTGTGGGCAGCAGGGGAGGGAGGGGATGTTCCCTCTCTGCTCCGCTCTCCTGAGACTCCCTCGAGCTTCCTCCAGCTCTGGGGTCCCAGCACAGGACACTGGTGTTGAACTGAGGATGGAATCAGGTTGGACATGGGGAAAAAATGTCAGACCATGAGGGGCTGGCACAGGCTGTCCAGAGAAGCTGTGGTTGCCCCATGACTGGAAGTGTTTAAGGCCAGACTGCGTGGGGCTTGGAGCAACCTGGTCTTAGTGGAAGGTGTCCCTGCCCATGGCAGGGGGTGGAACTGGATGATCTTTGAAGGTCACTTCCAGCCCAAACCACCCTATGAGTCCATGATCCTGTGATTAAAGCTTGGATTTAAAGGAATTGCTTTTATTTAATTGCTCCAGACATCTCTGTTATGAGACCAATTAAAACCCTAGAGAATTGCAATTGCTGTCTGTGATCCCAAATTCAGCCTCATTTATGTTCCTCAGACCTGGAAGAAAGATTTGTTTGGATGAAGTGTGAAATATCTTTGTCACAGCCTGGGAGAAGGACCCCTTGGGGCAGATCTCAGTACCAGGGACACTCAATCATCTGGGTGATCCTATCTTGCTCCCTGATATCAAGCGCTCACAGAATAAATTTAAAGCACTTTATCCTCCCTGCATGCCTCAGTATTTCTTACCACTTCTCTGTACCTCCTGCTCTTGGAGTTTCACTTGCCATGGATTTACATTCTTCTCTGTTCTCTCATACGTGGTGAGGAGGAGAATATTTTCCCACCCTCTCCCAGTGTCACAGAAACTGCAGCTGGGAGTCACAGGGAAGCAGAAAACCCACCCAGCAGTGGCCTGAAGGACAAGCTGGAGTTTCCTTGAGGTGCTTAAAGAAGAGCAGAGCCTCTCAACCATTTTGGTGCATTAGTAAAGGGAAATGGGAGAATAATGCAGAAAAGACATAAACGTATGGGAAATGCTTCTCTTTTTTTGGGAAGCACATGATGTCTCTTATGCTGATTAAATTCCAACATTCCAGCAGTAAATCAGTTTGTTGCTAAACAGTCGATACCAAAAATAGACACTGCTGGATTCAGGATACCTGAAGGTATTGATCGGGAAGTTTTCCAGGAGCTGAGTAAGATGGTGCCTTTGCCATTAGTGTTGATTTCCAATAATTTCTGGCATACCTGGTGGGCACTGGGAGCTTGGGAGGCAGAAGAGCATCGATTTTAAAGAGAGAGGGAATGAGCTGTGTAATTATTGACTGATTAAACTGACCTTGCTTCTGAGTAAAATAATGGAGTATGTGAAGTGGAATTCTATCGGGAGAACTAAAGAAGGTAAGACAATTAATGCAGTCAGTGTTGTAAAAATAGAGCTGAGTAGCTTTAGTTGGTACCTGTGCCCTCAGTGTCTGTGGCAGGGCTGGGGTGGCTTTGGTCCCTGTGAGCTCCAGCATTGCATCTTAAGTGCCCTGTGTGCATTCTGGAGCTGCCAGGGGTTTGTGTGTGGCTCCAGGTAGAATGGGAGCAGGCAGGGGAGGGGACTGGTTTCTCTGGTGCTGCCCTGGAGCTAACAGGTTGAATGGAAGGGCTTGGAGGAGAGCCATAGGGAAGATAGAAGAAGGCCGTGGAAAGGGAAGGAGTGTTTGTTCATCAGCCAGCTAATTGCTCCAGGAGAGCAATTTTGGGGATGCTGCTGCAGGGCTGAGAAGCTCTGACAGATGGGCACGTTTGCAGCAGGTGGGAGCAGCCATCCACAGCTGTTTGCTTGCATAAATTCTGCTGTCTTAATTGGGTGCCCCTTGCGAAGGTGGGATGAGTCCCCGGGCGTGCAGCCACCTGCCCTCACCCCCACAGCACTCACCAGATCCTGTGCTTCCATCAGGGCTTCCATCAGATCTGTTGCCTGCTTTTAATTAACAGATCTCCTAAACTCCCCCTGCTTTGAGTTGTTGATCCTTGCTGTTTCCTGCCAGCTCAGTGACCTTCTGCTTTCCCAACAGCCACTCCAGTGGAACTGTAAGCTGGAAAAGCAGTGTGGGATGTGTTGGGCCAAGGATGCTGGAGATGAGCTGTGGGTCTGGGTTTGCTGCTGAGTGCGAGGCAGGAGGCTCCATGAGCCCTCTGCAGGCAGGACAGGCAGCCGATTTTGGGAAGCTATGTTGTTACAGGAGTTGGGTTCAAGCTCATGTCAATGTGCAGGCATTAATTATGTCATTTACATGACTCTCCTTCATCCCTCACATTTTAAAAACTGGTGTTTTAGTGTTAATCGGGAAAAAAATGAAATACAACTTTCTCTGAAAACAGAGAAAGTGGAGCGAGGCACTGCACCACCACCCTTGCACAGGGTTGTCACCAAACCAAGGTCCTTTGGTGTGAGCACTGTGATGCTCTCATTTGTGCTGTTAATCTAATGTACCAGCAGTAGTGGTACCAGGGCAGGGACCATCCATCTGTGCTGGGCACTGGTGAGGCAGGCAGGCAGGCAGGAGTGGGCAGAAGAGCAGGCAGGTGCTGGCAGGCACAGCCCTCCACCCTTCACAGGTGAGGAAGGGCCTCCAGTCCTGTGTCGTGTGCTGGGCCGCTCGCTCCAAGAAAGACATCGAGGGGCTGGAGNGAGGGAGCTGGGGGTGCTCTGTCTGGAGAAAAGGAAGCTCAGGGAGGACCTTCTCACTCTCTACAACTCCCTGACAGGAGGGGGCAGCCAGGTTGGGGTCAGGCTCAGCTCCCAGGGAACAAGGGACAAGACAAGAGGAAACAGCCTGAAGTTGTGCCAGAGGAGGTTTAGGTTAGATATTAGGAAAAAATTCTTCACTGAAAGAGTGATTAAGTCTTGTCACAGGACTATGGTGGAGTCACCATCCCTGGAGGTGTTCAGTGAACAACTGGATGTGTAGTGCTGTGGTTTAGTGGGCATGATAGTATTTGGTCAAATGTTGGACTTGATATTCTTGAATGTCTTTCCCAACCTTACTGATTCTGTGACTCTGTAGTTAACACATAGCACAGCTCTCCTTTCATCCTGAGGCTGGCCTCCTGAGGGAGTTTCCCAGCTCTGAGGCTAGTTTGGAGCAGCAGGAACAGTTGGAGGAAGATGACCACAGAATGAGAACATCCTGAAGGTGTTCAGGATAGCTAGCTCAGCGACAGGCCATGGAAGGGCTGAGCTGGGCTTGGGATGCGAGGATGCCCATGGCCACTCTGGTGTTACAAGCCCAGTTATTGGTGGAAGACCCCCAGTGTCCGGCCAGTGGCCTCAGACTCCATCCCTCTCAGTGATTGGACTGGCCTGGCAGCCTGTGGGGATCGTGTTGGGAGTCCAGAATTTGGGAAACAGGATCCATCACCACTGGTATCAAATGCTATTATATAAATGCAGTTCTACTGATGGTACCAGCTTTTAATTACCCATGGATATGTTATAGGAACTCAGTTAAATGCTCCATCCCTGGAACTGTCCAAGGCCGGGCTGGACAGGGTTTGGAGCAATCTGGTCTAGTTGAAGGTGTCCCTGCCCATGGCAGGGGGTTGGAATGATCTTTTAGGTCCCTTCCAACCCAAACCACTCTGTGATTCTGGGATTCTGTGATGTCACCTGCTTCCTTTTCGATGATGTAAAAAGTCAAAAGCTACAATGTAATCTGTTCTGGATCACCCCAATACACAGCCAGGTGGACGGATGAGGTGTTTCAGGGTGTACCTTTCATCCCAGGGGATCCCACAAGCTTTCCAGACCCTTCTGTGCATCATCTCTGTTCTGCTTCTGTGTAAAAGCCTGGACATTTTGCACTGACCTTGAACCCTGGCAGTGTCTCTCCTTGCTGCACCTTGAACAGGATTTGTTCCTGGCGTGCAGGAAGTTAAAAATCCCAGGGCTGCTTGTCCTTCCCAACAGTACCAGCCGTCTCCCATGCCCTCCTCTTGGCAAAGGCAGATGGATGGCCTTGCCATGTCCTGTTTCTACAGCTTGGCAGGCAGCTGGAGCTCCTTGTGTTGCACCTGCATGGGAGGGACAGGCCAGGCTCTGCTCGGAGCAGGGGTTGAGCAGTTTTCTCCTGTCCCCCTCTGCCTGCTCCCCATTCTGTCATACCTGCTGCAAATGGTTGTGTTGGTCAGAGTTGAAAAAAATTCTGGGAAATTAGGAAAGG
The DNA here is from genome assembly GCA_013397815.1 of Aleadryas rufinucha. Classification (NCBI taxonomy): domain Eukaryota; kingdom Metazoa; phylum Chordata; class Aves; order Passeriformes; genus Aleadryas; species Aleadryas rufinucha. The sequence goes on from VZTH01005352.1 coordinate 5,989, forward strand.
GTTGAGTCAGCATCTGATGTTTTTCTTCTTGTTTTCTGTATCTTGAATAAATAAGTTGCAATGTCAGACTCCAAGTTCTGTTTCCAGGAATAAACATCAGCCTTTGGGAACTGAAGGACTGCACAGAGGTCACTGATATCCCAAATTTCTTTTGGCAAGTGGAAAGTCCTTCTCCACAGAGCTGCTCTCTGCTCTCCATCCATCCATCCATCCATCCNCTGCAAATGGTTGTGTTGGTCAGAGTTGAAAAAAATTCTGGAAAATTAGGAAGGGGTTGAGTCAGCATCTGATGTTTTTCTTCTTGTTTTCTGTATCTTGAATAAATAAGTTGCAATGTCAGACTCCAAGTTCTGTTTCCAGGAATAAACATCAGCCTTTGGGAACTGAAGGACAGCACAGAGGTCACTGATATCCCAAATCTCTTTTGGCAAATGGGACTTCAGCTGGAAAGTCCTTCTCCACAGAGCCGCTCTCCATCCATCCAGCCATCCCTCCATCCCTCCATCCATCCCTCCATCCATCCCTCCATCCATCCATCCATCCATCCATCCATCCATCCATCCCTCCATCCATCCATCCCCCAGTCTACGCTGGTACTGGAGATTGCCCTGACCCAGGTGCAAGGACCTTTCTAGACAATCTCCTCCCTAGTGGCTTTTAAAACAGATTTCATTTGTATTGCTTTAAGGCCATAAAACACTGTGGGAAATGTTTCTGCTGACTCCATAGAGTTCCTAGGAAGGATTCCTTATGATTTGCTCCCAGAGACCAGATCCTTGTGGGGCTTTCAGGTCTGTGCTTCCTCTTTGCATTCACCTTTAAAAAATACCCAATATTCCCTAAATGAAAGTGCCAAGATAAACAAGAAAGGTTTCTTTTTTTAAAATTTCCTTCAAGGAACTGTTCTTGGGATCTTCTTTAATTTTTTATTGAAAGAGCTAAGTCTCTGCCAAAAAGATCCTTCCAGCTTTGCCAGATAACTCAGCTGGGAATTAGCTTGGAATTGGGCTTTTCTCGATGATGTTGATTGGTTATTGTCAGTAAAGACCTGCAGGTTGCCGAGGTGAAGTTTCTTAGTCCCAGCAAAGAGTGAGTGAGGCAGCTCGAGGGCTGAGCACCTTATGAGCAAAGTCACTGTCACCATGATGTCCAGAGAGCTACAGTGACAGCACCTGCACTTCCCTACCTGTGAAGGGTGGAGGGCTGTGCCTGCCAGCACCTGCCTGCTCTTCTGCCCACTCCTGCCTTCCTGCCTGCTCCTTCTTGATGCTTCCTGCCTGCTCCTGCCTGCTCCTGCCTGCTCCTGCCTTCATGCCTATTCCTCCCTTCTGCTTCTGCCTACTCCTGCCTGCTCGTTTTTGATCCTGCCTGCTCCTGTTTGATCCTGCCTGCTCCTTCCTGGCCTGCTTGCTCCTGCCTCCCTGCTCCTGTCTTCCTGTTCCTGCCTGCCTGCCTATTCCTGCTTGCTTCTGCTTGCTCCTGCCTGCCTGCTCCTGGCTGCTCCTACCTGCTTTTGCCTACCTGTTCCTGCCTGCTTGCCATCTCCTTCCTGCTTGCAGTGTTACCAGCCTGGGCTGGGTGTCTGCTCTCTGTCATATGGGGACTTCATTCGCTGTTGGCAGAAGGAGGAGAAAGATTTCCTACCCCTGCCTGCATTCCTGCCTGCTCCCTGCACTGCCTGGGCTCCCTCCCAGGCAGGTCACAGCAGGCCCTGGGGCTTCTCAGGGGTATAAGACTCGACCTTGGATCAAAGACTCCTCCTCCCTCCCAGGGGGGACACGTGGCCTTGGGGACATCTCTGCTCCCACTGTGCTCAGTGCCGGTGGGAATGGAGCAGACATGCTGCGTGGGCTGTGGGATGTGGGGAGCTTGACTCATCCTCTGAAGCATCCCATCTGCCCCCTCAGTGCCACTCTGGGATGAAGCGATGCCGGCCATGGCACGGCAATGTTGTGGTACTTCAGCTTCCCATGGCTGTGTGTCACTTGCTGTGAATGGTTAAACAGATCTGAGTGAGTCACTTAAACAGACACCGTGGATGTGAAAATAATTGTCTGGGCAGCCTGTGCCTGCCAGGTCGCCAAGTAATCCTCACATGGCCTGTGACTCAAATCAAGCCAGAAGGAGTGTTCTCCATGCTGCTCAGTTGGAAATATTTTGAGAGAAGGCACCCAGCCCCGTTCCTGTCCCCTCCTTCCATCCATGTGGTCTTGTCCACTCCCTGAGTGGCCAGCACAGGACCATGCTCACCACTTGTCCTCAGTGGCAGCTTCATGGCAGTGCATCACAGAATCTTAAGGGACCTTAAGTACCATCTCATCTCATATCTCATCTCATATCTCATCTCATCTCATCCCATCCCCTGCCATGGGCAGGGACACCTTCCACTATCCCAGGTTGCTCCGAGCTCTGTCCAACCTGGCCTTGGACACTTCCAGGGATGGGGCAGCCACAGCTTCTCTGGACAACCTGTGCCAGGGCCTCACCACCCACACAGGGAAGAATCTTTTCCCAATATCCCATCTAACCCTGTCCTCTGTCAGTGGGAAGCCATTCTCCCTTGTCCTGACACTCCAGGCCCTTGTCCAAAGTCCCTCTCCAGCTCTCCTGGAGCCCCTTTAGCACTGGAAGTGACTTTAAGGTCTCCCCAGAGCCTTCTCTTCTCCAGGCTGAACACCTCCATCTCTCCCAGCCTGGCTCCAGAGCAGAGGGGCTCCAGCCCTCAGAGCATCTCTGTGGCCTCCTCTGCACTTGCTCCAGTAGCTCCACATCCTTCCTAGGCTGGGGACTCCAGAGCTGGAAACAGGTCTGCAGGTGAGGTCTCACAAGAGAAGCGTAGAGGGGGAGATCCCTCAGCCCGAATTGACAGGGAGAAGGGAAAGTACCTGGCAGTGAGTTATGTGCAATTGTTCAATGGAATTGAAGGTGGATATGGGTGGGAAGGGACCTTGGAGGCCCTCNGCCTGCTCCTGCCTGCTCCTGCCTTCATGCCTATTCCTCCCTTCTGCTTCTGCCTACTCCTGCCTGCTCGTTTTTGATCCTGCCTGCTCCTGTTTGATCCTGCCTGCTCCTTCCTGGCCTGCTTGCTCCTGCCTCCCTGCTCCTGTCTTCCTGTTCCTGCCTGCCTGCCTGCCTATTCCTGCTTGCTTCTGCTTGCTCCTGCCTGCCTGCTCCTGGCTGCTCCTACCTGCTTTTGCCTACCTGTTCCTGCCTGCTTGCCATCTCCTTCCTGCTTGCAGTGTTACCAGCCTGGGCTGGGTGTCTGCTCTCTGTCATATGGGGACTTCATTCGCTGTTGGCAGAAGGAGGAGAAAGATTTCCTACCCCTGCCTGCATTCCTGCCTGCTCCCTGCACTGCCTGGGCTCCCTCCCAGGCAGGTCACAGCAGGCCCTGGGGCTTCTCAGGGGTATGAGACTCGACCTTGGATCAAAGACTCCTCCTCCCTCCCAGGGGGGACACGTGGCCTTGGGGACATCTCTGCTCCCACTGTGCTCAGTGCCGGTGGGAATGGAGCAGACATGCTGCGTGGGCTGTGGGATGTGGGGAGCTTGACTCATCCTCTGAAGCATCCCATCTGCCCCCTCAGTGCCACTCTGGGATGAAGCGATGCCGGCCATGGCACGGCAATGTTGTGGTACTTCAGCTTCCCATGGCTGTGTGTCACTTGCTGTGAATGGTTAAACAGATCTGAGTGAGTCACTTAAACAGACACCGTGGATGTGAAAATAATTGTCTGGGCAGCCTGTGCCTGCCAGGTCGCCAAGTAATCCTCACATGGCCTGTGACTCAAATCAAGCCAGAAGGAGTGTTCTCCATGCTGCTCAGTTGGAAATATTTTGAGAGAAGGCACCCAGCCCCGTTCCTGTCCCCTCCTTCCATCCATGTGGTCTTGTCCACTCCCTGAGTGGCCAGCACAGGACCATGCTCACCACTTGTCCTCAGTGGCAGCTTCATGGCAGTGCATCACAGAATCTTAAGGGACCTTAAGTACCATCTCATCTCATATCTCATCTCATCTCATCTCATCTCATCTCATCTCATCTCATCTCATCTCATCTCATCTCATCTCATCCCACCCCCTGCCATGGGCAGGGACACCTTCCACTATCCCAGGTTGCTCCAAGCCCTGTCCAACCTGGCCTTGGACACTTCCAGGGATGGGGCAGCCACAGCTTCTCTGGGCACCCTGTGCCAGGGCCTCAGCACCCTCACAGGGAAGAATCTCTTCCCAATATCCCATCTAACCCTGTCCTCTGTCAGTGGGAAGCCATTCTCCCTTGCCCTGTCACTCCAGGCTCTTGTCCAAAGTCCCTCTCCAGCTCTCCTGGAGCCCCTTTAGCACTGGAAGTGACTTTAAGGTCTCCCCAGAGCCTTCTCTTCTCCAGGCTGAACACCTCCATCTCTCCCAGCCTGGCTCCAGAGCAGAGGGGCTCCAGCCCTCAGAGCATCTCTGTGGCCTCCTCTGCACTTGCTCCAGTAGCTCCACATCCTTCCTAGGCTGGGGACTCCAGAGCTGGAAACAGGTCTGCAGGTGAGGTCTCACAAGAGAAGCGTAGAGGGGGAGATCCCTCAGCCCGAATTGACAGGGAGAAGGGAAAGTACCTGGCAGTGAGTTATGTGCAATTGTTCAATGGAATTGAAGGTGGATATGGGTGGGAAGGGACCTTGGAGGCCCTTGGCTGGTCCCCTCCAGTAGGTCCAATGCTCAGCCTTTCACCCAGCCTTGTGCTGAATATCCATAAGGACAGACATCCCACAGCCTCTCTGCATCCTAGTTTGCATTTTGCTTGTCCCAGCTTGTTCCAGCGCTGCTTGTCCTCTTCCTGTGTGCCTCCAAGCATCAGTAGGAAGCTGAATGTCACCTGCAAGTACCAGCAGGACTCCTGGGCCCACCTTCTCTCCACCCTCCTGCAGGGTAGTCTCAGACAGCAGTAGGAACCCCTTTGGCTTTCATCTTTCCAGGTGGACAATCCCAACTCCCAGACCATCCCCGTGTCTGTGGCAGCCTGTTGTCTCCAGTACTCCTGGTCCTTGTCTGCTTGCCCAGCCCTGGATGGCTGTAGGGAGTTACTCAGCCCAGGCTGGTTTATTTCTTTTTTAAGAAATAATTAGTAATTCCTTATTATTACAATTATTACTTTCTTATTATAACAGTTTTCATTATTTTCTTATTATTGCAAATTCTTTCACGAAATTTCTTAGTATTACAATTTCTTATTACTTCTTTCTTACTATTACAAGTTTTTTAAGAATGGGGAAAAAAAAGAATTAGTCACTTAAATGAGAACTCAAACTGAAAATATCCTATTCCTGTCACTTCATTTGTGCCTGTTCTCCAGCACATACCCTGGGGTGAAGGACTAACGCGGTGTGTGGGGTCGATGGACCGAAGCCGCGCTTTTCCCACAGCGTCCCTCGTGGAGCCGCGCTGGCGGTGCCTCGCTCCACCCACGCCAGCACAGCCTCACCCTGCCGGTGGGCACGAGCAGCCTCCCACACACAAAGTCTCTGCGCGCTCCGGAGAGGAAGAGGCAGGAGGGATTCTTTGTGTGCAATTCCCAGGCGTTTATTGGGTCCGCACCACGGACCACAAACACCCGCTCCGAAGGGGGGCAGAGACAAAGAACCCAGAACAACCCAGAACGATCCAGAACGATCCAGAACAATCCAGAACAACCCAGCACAATCCAGAACAACCCAGAACAACCCAGCACAACCCAGAACAACCCAGCACAACCCAGAACAACCCAGAACAATCACGCGCCTGTGGTTTTACCCCGAGGGGTCCCAGGGGCGGGCTGAGCATCAGTAACCCATAATCTGAGGGCTGGTGGGGGAGGCAAGGTCGAGTGACATAACAGGGGCCAATGGAAGACAGGAGGGGAAGGGGGAGAGGACCAGGGGCCAGTGGGGCACCGAAGGAAGGAGAACTTTGTAGCACAGTGATGTGGGGAGAGACCCCTTTGTAACAACATAGGGGGTGTAACGTGGACTTAACCACCACAACAAAGGACTTCACAGATGTGTTCCTTCTCTCCTTTTCCAAGTAGTGCTGAAGCTTGTAGCTTGGGGATGGGAATGTGTACAGCCGCCAGTACAATAGGATCTTCCCCCAGCACATTCCCGTTATCAAGATTTTCTAATTATGCCTGTGACTGGCAGCTGGCATCAGAGCCATTGACATGAGTCAGTCAATATGCCTCAGCTCTATTAAATGAAGTTTTATTTAATTAAGTCTTCATCTCGTCAAAATCAAGAGGGAGTGTTGGGGTGGCAGCTGGGAGAGCTGCAGTGGCAGACCACAGTTGGGTCCCAGCATTCTGGGCATGGGGCAGTGCCCCTGCTCCAGCCCTCCTGCTGTGTACAGGGGGTCTGGCAGTTCCTAAAGCATAGATTGGTGAGAGGCACATCTACAAATCCTGGCTTCTTTCAGGACACGCTGGTTTCTGGGAGAGGAACCTGTATGTGATCACAGATTCACAGGATGGTCTGGGTTTGAAGGGACTCTGAAAGCTCGTTCCACCCCCTGCCATGAGTGGGGACACCTTCCACTAGCCCAGGTTGCTCCAAGCCCCATCCAGCCTGGCCTCAGACACTTCCAGGGATGGGGCAGCCACAGCTTCTCTGGGCACCCTGTGCCAGGGCCTCACCAACCTCATGGTACAACATTTCTTCCCCATGTCCAACCTGACCTCACTCTTGTTCAGTTTAACACTTGTCTTGGGGCCCCAGAGCTGGAAGCAGCTGGAGGTCTCAGGAGTGTGAGGAGAGTCCAGCACGGAGGATGAGGTGGGAGTGCTCCCAGTCTAGATATGGGAATGCTCACAGTCTAGGGGCAAGAGTGCTCCCAGTGTGGGGGTGGGAGCTATCCCAGTCTGGAGGCAAGAGTGCTCCCAGTCTGGAGGTGGGAGCTATCCCAGTCTGGAGGCAAGAGTGCTCCCAGTCTGGAGGCAAGAGTGCTCCCAGTCTGGAGGTGGGAGCTATCCCAGTCTGGAGGCAAGAATGCTCCCAGTCTGGAGGCAAGAGTGCTCCCAGTCTGGAGGTGGGAGCTATCCCAGTCTGGAGGCAAGAGTGCTCCCAGTGTGGGGGTGGAAGTGTTCCCAGTCTGGATGTGGGAGTGCTCCCAGTCTATGGATGGGAGCTCTCCCAGTCTGGAAATGGGAGTGCTTCCAGTGTGGAGGTGGGAGTGTTCCCAGTCTGGATTTGGAAGTGTTCCCGGTCTGAGGGTGGAAGTGCTCCCAGTCTGGGGATGGGAGTGTTTTCACTCAGGGGTTGGAAATTCTTCCAGTTAGGGGGTTGAAGTGCTCACAGCTCTGATCTCTGCACTCTGCAGGGCAGCAGATTTTACTGGTGTCTGCAGCACATCCATGTTTGCTCTTTCCTCTCTCCCCAGAAACGAAGGAGGAGCTGGAAGAGCTGATGTCTGATATAAAGAAGACGGCGAACAAAGTGCGCTCCAAACTAAAGAGTGAGTGTTGGCCTGTGATGGAGCTGTGGGGCTCTGCCTGGAGCATTCCTGCCCCAGGCTGGGAATACTCCCAGGGATGGGCATTACCTTTCCTCTCTGCTGCACCCTCCAGGTGCTTTAAATTGCCCTTTGTGAATTTGCCCCCTTGTGCCCCGTTCCCAGAATGTAATTGAGGGAATGGGGCCACGAGCAGCTGGTGGGCTCTGAGTAAGTCCTGTGCCACACCATTGGCAGGGGTTGGATGCTGGACAAACCCCCAGCATGGCCAAAGGTTCTGTTCAGGTCTGGATGAGTGAAGAGGTGCTGCTGTGGGATGTGCTGCAGGATATGACCTCCAGTTTCCACTATTGGAAGAGTCAGTCTGGGATGTAAGAACAAGGTGACTGTCAACTCACTGATGGTCAGGGTTGTGCTGGAGCACTCGAACAAGCCCAGAATTCCAAGACTGGACCCCAGGGGATTGAGGGAGTCAGAGAGAATGACAGCATCTTGAGATGGGAGGCAGGTCACCCCTGGCAGCTTGGATTTGCTTGTGGTGGTCTTGGACATCAGTCTGGGGTTTGGTTGAGATTGGTGCAGAAGACCTGGCTGTGTCTGAAGGGTCAGAGAGGAGCTCCCCCAAGGCAGCAGTGTCCTCACTAATCCCAGGGTTTTGTGGAAGTCTCGCAGTCATGGAGGACTCACATATGCCTGGAGCCCTTTGTTAAACTGGTCACCACTGGTGTGGCCATGTCCCATGTATGGGCCAGGAGACCTGTATCTCCTCCTAACATGATCTCAACTAGAGCCAGGAAGGAGAGTCAGGGGCCATCTTACCTGTTCCATAGTCTAACAGATCCATTCCCATGGCCCTTGGACACACTGGGATCCCCGGCGATGGGGTTTGGCCCGTACGAAACAAAAATCCTTTTCCATAAGTGTTTTGTTCAGTGTTTTATAAGGGACTTCAAAAGCCTGAAGGATTGCAGGACAGGCTCCAATTCCTGTTTCCTGCTTCCAGAAAAGACTCTCTGGTATATTTACCTGGAGCAGCAGATGATTAGTCCTTGTGCTTTGTCCCAAATCGCCTCATGGCCAGCATGATCAATGACAGAAAACAGTCAGGACTGATCAAAAACAACATCTGCTGACAACAAACCTACTTCTTCAGGCCAGACATTACTCATGCAGAGGCTAATTCTAATTACCAGCTTCTTGGGAAAATGTGATTTTATTAATTATCAGAAATGCCCAGTGTTTGCCAATACCATTCCTTGGGAGTGGTTTGTGACGAGTGTGGAGGAAGCCCAGTAGCTGATGAAATATGCTGAGCTGTGCTGTGAGGGGGCAGCTCCAGGGAATGAGGAGTCCCTGCTGCAGGAGGAACCTGCCCTGTGCTGGGCTTGAGGGACCTGCTCCAGAATGGAAGGTGCTGGGGACAGCCAGGCTCAGAGAGCTGTGGGACATCGGTGTTGGGAATGGGGTCTTCAGCCAGACTCAGGGGATGCCACCAGCTCACACCAGGTGGTTTCCATGGAGATGTGTGTCTCTGCACACTGACCAGCCTGCTGATGGGAGCTTTCTTCCAAGTTTTGAAATTAAGTCTTTGAATTAGTATGTCCTGAGCTGGCCTTGAGGAGCAGGTTTCATAGAATCCTGGAATGATGGAATGGTTTGAGTTGGAAGAGGCCTTAAAGGTAATCTCATTTCACTCCCTGCCATGGGCAGGGACACCTTCCACTACACCAGGTTGCTCCAAGCCTCGTCTAACCTGGCCTTGAGACACTTCCAGGGATGGGGCAGGATTGCACTGTCCTGCTCTGTGCCAGCCCTACTGCCCTGCACCCCTGTGACCTCCCCCTGCCCAAAGCACGGTGGGACATGACAGTGCTCCTCCCTGCCGTGATTCACAGGCTTTGGGCAGTGAGGGCTTCATCTCAGTTAGCTGCACAATTAAAGGGGCAGATCCCTGCCCTGCTACATGGATGCTCAGCACGGTGCACCACACTCGTGCTGGCATGGTGGGTCCTCCCTGTGCCAGTCCAGACAGCTGGAGGAGCTGCTATTTTTAGGTTTCCTGGAGGAGTCTTGAGGTTTGGTTTTTTGCAGAGACACTTCAGCTCTGTATTTCCTCCTCCTGCCTCTCTGGTGGGAACAGCTCTCCAGTTTGTTTGAATACTGGCAATCAGACCTAAGCATCAGATTAATTTTGTATGGAAATCCTGGCTCACCAGACTGGGGGTGACAGTGCTGCCCTTTCAGCCCCAAATCGCAGCCAGTGGCCAGGCACCAGGTGTTTTGGAGTCATGAAACAGGGGTTTGCTGCCAGGCTGAATGGTGGAGTCAGGATTTGGGAACTGCCCAGTACCAGCTGCTCCTGAATCCAAACTTTCACAGTCCCTTTGCCAAACAATCCCTTTCCTTTGGTTAAGCACTGGAACAGGTGCTCTGGCAAAGTGGCGGAGTCACCATCCCTGGAAGTGTTCAAGAAATGAGTAGATGTGGCATTTGGCAGTGTGGTTTAATGGGCTAGAGGTAATTGGTCGAAGGTTGGATTTGATGATCTTGGAGGTCCTTTCCAACCTCAATGATTCTGTGAAGGTTCCCCAAACAGCACAAAATAATGTGTCCTTGTACCCTGACCAGGCATTGAGCAGAGTATCGAACAAGAGGAAGGACTGAACAGGTCATCGGCTGACTTGCGGATAAGGAAAACTCAGGTGAGCCTCTGCCCTGTAGCACCAGGAAGGGGAAGGTGGGAAGTGGCAGCTGAGGGATCCCAGGAGGTGCTGGGAGAGGAGGCCTGTGCTTGGCTGTGGAGCAGATTTCTCTGGGTGAAGCTCTTGTCTTCCTGCACAACCGTGCAGAGCTGGTGTGTAGTTTTTACCTTCTGGTGATGCTTTGGTGAGAGAGTACCCGGTGGGATGCAGCTGTTGGAATCTGTCCTTGCATCCCTGCAGAGCTGTGTCCTCCTGTACTGGGGGATGTGGGTGAAGACAAGGCATCTCAGAGCCTTGTTCTGCAACCGAGAGAGTGTTTTAGCAAACCATTAAAGGGATAAAGGCAACAGGAGCTGCCAGTGCTGCTCTCCATCACCTGGGGTGGGATCCAGATGTAGATCTGTGGCTCTCACAGGGGGTTATGCACACACAAAAAGTTCTGATTTCTCTATGCTGTGCAGTGGTGCTGGAGGAGTTTTGGCTTTTGTAGTTTATTTCCTCCTCAGCCTGGGAAGACACTCGGGGAAGCTGCTCTCCCATCCGCATTCAGTGGCAGATCAATATAGCAGTGATGGGAATGGATCAGCTCTGCAGATGCAGCTCCCAGCTGGAACCCCAGCGCCCTCCAGCCCCTCACCAGCAGGGAGAGACTGTCCCAGCTCAGGCCAAGGCCATGGGGGAACTGTGCTCTGCAAAGCTGGGGAAGGAGAAGGGCCTGCCTGTCTCTAGAGCAGGCGGGACAGGGAATTGCTGGGGCATGGCAGAGCCAAAGGATGGTGCAGCAGCAGGAGAGCAGCAAGTTCTGCTGCAAAGCAGCTCTTCTGTTCCTTCCAGAAGGATCCAGTGTGGACAGAGCTCTGTTGCAGCTGGGCAGTGTCAGGCTGTCAGCAGATCCCTTCCAAGAAAAACCTTCCCTTCCCACTCTGGAGGCACTTCCGTGTGCTGACAGCAGTGCTGTGAACCCCTGAGGTGTTCTGCTCCATGCTGAGCCCCTCAAGAGCTGATGTCATCCCAGATGCAGGTGCCAGTGCCAGTGGCTGGGGGGGAGGTGGCAGTCAGTGGTGGTGGTCCCTGGTATTGGCTGGGATGTGCCCTCGTTTCTCAAGAAAAGGCTTTACTTTGGCAGTGTCTGGGGAAACTAGAGGTGGCCACAAATGGGAACTGCATAACCCACAGCTGTGGATTTGAGCAGGGTTTAGATTTGGTCTGTGTTGAACTCTCTGGTTCAGATGTCATCCTGGTATGTGGGAGAGTGGGATTCAGAGCTCTGCTCCACCATAAAGCCATGGAATGGTTTGGGTTGGAAGGGACCTTCAAAGGTGATCCAGTCCAACCCGCTGCCAAGGGCAGGGACACCTTCTGCTAAACTAGGGTGCTCCAAGCCCCATCCAACCTGGCCTTGAACACTTCCAGGGATGGGGCAGCCACAGCTTCTCTGGACAACCTGTGCCAGGGCCTCCCCACCCTCACAGGGAAGAATCTCTTCCCAATATCCCATCTAACCCTGTCCTCTGGCAGTGGGAAGACATTCTCCCGTGTCCTTTCACTCCAGGCCCTTGTCCAAATCCCTCTTCAGCTCTCCTGGAGCCCCTTTAACACTGGAAGTGACCTTAAGGTCTACCCAGAGCCTTCTCTTCTCCAGGCTGAACACCCCCAACTCCCTCAGTCAGGGAGGTGGGAAGTTTTCTTGCAATCTGGGCATTTTTTAGCATTTCTCTGGGGGCAGGGGAGCACCTCTGGGCCATGGCACAGAGCCCTGAGGTTGGCAATGTGTCACTGCTCCATTTTGGAGCTTTGGCTTCTGACCTGGCTGGTCCCCGACTCTGAGCTCCTGCAGGTGTTTGTCTCCCCAGTATCCAGAGGGATGGAGACACCACAGACCATGGGTCCTCTGGGCCCTGGTCCAGTGTTTGACCACTCTTATGAAGACTTTTTCTCCCTTAATATATAAATGGATTCCATGTCCCAGCTTTGTCCCTCATCTCTTTTCCTGCTCCTGTGCACTTCCAAGATGTGTGGCTCCAGCTTCTCTCTTTGCTCCCTCTGAGCTTTGTCACCTTCAGCTGACCAGACCCTGCTTCTCTCAGCCTGTCCTCGCTTGTCCTGTGCCCCACCTGGGTTCACCACCACAGACCAGTTCCAGCCCCTCCTGGGCAATGTGGCTGTGTCTTCCCAGAGCCTGGCCTGGCCTCCCTTCCTACATTCTATATGAGATTTGGGATGAGCCAAACTGGAAAGCTGATTTAGACATGCCTGGTGCTTAAAGCTTGATGTTTCTGTAGGTATTTGTTGCCTTCTCCAGTTTGTATGGACTTTGCTATTAGCAAAACACTGGGTAAAAGAAGGAATGAGGAGCCGATTCCCCCTTGTTAACATGTTGTAAACTAGGAGTAACTGAGCATTAAGATTATGGACTTTTATTCTGGCTTTGCTGTGGTCATTTCCAGACAGAAGAGTCTCATCAGATCTGGACCTGCCTGTGGCAGATCCAGGTACGGGGAGGGGGCTTGGGGTCACAGTTCCTAAGGGCATCCTCAGTCCAGAAATCCAGTGATGCAACTTCCCAGAGGTCTCAACAGTATTTTCCATGTTTCTATATGTTTATATTATATATAAGTATGTATTATATATATACAAATATAAATTTTGTGTATTTACCCCATGGGATAAACACTTAAAAAATACCTTTCTCTTAATCACATGAAGGACAGGGACCCCAGTTTCAGTGTGTGCTTTTGGGGGCTTTCAGAGCCCACTCTGAATACCCAGAGCTTTTATCAGCTCTTTGGAAATCCAATTTGGGCTGCTTTGCCCATGTCTGGGGAGTGAAGAGTTGCTAGACCTGAGTGAAAGAAATCCTTTTCCTAACCTGAGTTAATATTTTCTGTTTAATGAGTTTCTTTCAAACACAAGGTACATTTCGATATGCTTTTTATTGCTGTGAATATTCAGGTAGGTTTATTTTATGTCTGAGAGCCATTTAAAATGTTTTTTTCCAGCTGATTTTGCACAAAACTCCACATTCCTCCTAAAATCAAATGCATTTTGTAGACATGTGGGATGCCCATGGGAACATAAAATAACAATCTGAGAAAATAAACACTGAGTTAAATAACTTCTTAAGCAAAAGACATGTAGCATGGTGTGCTAGTGAGCAGGAAGGGTGTCACTCAGCACCCAGGCTATATTTGGCTGCAGATCAACATATGTTGATAGTTTTCAGCTGAATGAGAATGAAGTGGATTTTAGGAAAAACAGTTTTGGAACAGCAGAAGAGTCAGTTGGATGGCACGTCACATCGTTGCTGGATTTCGAGCTGAGATGCTTGGGAGCTGTTCTGACCTTGCTCTGGGCCAGCACCTCTCGAGCAGAGGATGGAGCTGGAGCTGCCAGGGGCGTTCATGTGAGGTTCGTGGTGGAGGAGGGAGAAGATGAGCTGAGGCTCTCCATAAATACTCTGCTGTTGCTGGCCTAGAATAGCTGCAGAGCCAGTGCAAGCGTACCCTGGAGATGTCTCCACTGTCATCTCCTGGAGGTGAGGCTGTGCTGGCTGGGGCTGCTCCAGGTGTACCAACACCTGCACCAACACGTCTGAGTGCTGGTGGCACCAGGCACGTCTGACCTTTCCCATCCTCTCTCTGTGCAGAGACTGTCCAGAGATGGGAACGGAGCTGGAGAAAGGTCTGGAGCACAAGTCTGATGAGGAGCAGCTGAGGGAGCTGGGGGAGCTCTGCCTGGAGAAAAGGAGGCTCGGGGGGGACCTCGCTCTCCACAACTCCCTGACAGGAGGGGGCAGCCAGGAGAGGGTTGGGCTCAGCTCCCAGGGAACAAGGGACAGGACAAGAGGAAACAGCCTGAAGTTGTGCCAGTGGGGGTTCAGGCTGGGCATCAGGATGAATTTCTCCACTGAAAGGGTGGTCAGGCATTGGAACAGGGAGGTGGTGGAGTCCCCATTGCTGGAGGTGTTGAAGGAACAAGTGGCTATGACACTCAGTTCTCTGGTCTGGTTGACAAGGTGGGGATCGGTCACAGGTTGGAGTTGATGATCTTTGAGGTCTTTTCCAACCTTAGTGATTCTATGATTGTGACTTTGAGCAGGGCTGGGTACAGTTGCCCCCAGCATTGCAGAGTGATCCCCGTGGGTCCATCCTGTGCCCATGCGGGGTCTGGCATGTCCCGGCAGCACAGCAGTGGCAGGCAGGGCTCAACCCAGGGCACTGCTGTGGCCTCGCCTCCAGGCTTTCTGGGCACAAGCAGTGCAGGGAGGGTGCTGCCAGCCTCCCAGGATGTCCTCTCAGGGCTGGAGGCTGCGCTTAGGTAGGGCTGGATGAGGGATGCCTTTGGTCCACTCTCCTGGGGACATGTCACCTGCTGCCACCTGCCCCCCTTGTGCTCTGTCACACTCACTGGAGCAGCATTTGGGCTGGAAATGCTTTTGGGGTGGCTGGAGGTGCAGGAGGTGCTCAGGGCTGAGCCTTCCCTGCTGCCAGGATAGCAGGGCTCTCCATCCCATGGGACCTTCAGCTCCCTCTCTCCTTCTCTTCCCTCTCAGCACTCCACACTGTCCCGCAAGTTCGTGGAGGTGATGTCCGAGTACAACGCCACGCAGACTGACTACCGGGAGCGCTGCAAGGGCAGGATCCAGAGGCAGCTGGAGATCAGTGAGTAAACCTGGAATGGGAACACAGCTGGGCTGTGTGTGCCATGGGGCCACATCCTGCACTGGCCTCCCAATGGATCAGAGCCGCTCCCGCAGCTGGGCAGAGCTTCCTGGGAAAACCCAGGATGCACAGGAGCCTATGGGAGTGGCTGGAACACTGTGGGAGATGGACGTGGGGTGGTACCTTGAGTTTCAGTGGCAAAGTGCATCCAGCAAAGTACATCCCAAAATGCTGCAGAGGGAGCACAGGGATCACAAGGAGAGGAATTTCTTCTGTGTTTGCAGCTAATTTTTAATTCAAAGAAGCTCATGGGAATTCCTGATTCCTGTGTGTACTTGTCCTTCCTGAGGGTGCTCTTCTTCATGGATGAACTAAGTGAAACAGAGAAAACAGAGAAGGGAGTTCTTGAGATGGGAGCACTCCCTGCTCCCGATGGTCTGCCTTGCACAGGAAGAGCAGGAGCCTCAGTGCTGCCCCAGGCACTTCTCTGGGCCCAGGACCTGATGGCTCTTAGCAGCCATTATGTTGTCTGGCCAAGGGTGGACCCCAGGTGACACCTCTGAGGCTGGTGACACCTCGCCCAGGTGACACAACTGTGTCACTAAGATCTCTGAGTCATCCAGAGCCCATCACTTAGGAGAAGTCCGGTCCTGTCTGTCTACCAAAACACTCTCCTTATGGTTCTTCTGTGCAGTCAGTGATACCTGGATAGTTTAGAGCAATGGGGTTATCTCCCAGCAAAGAAGAACCGTGTAATGAGGGGAATAAGCAAGGGGGAAGTCAGGGCATGCAGAGATTAAAAGAGATTTTTGCAAATAATCTCACTGCCAGACATGTCATGGGGTTTGTGCTCAGAATGGAAGGATCTGAACTTAGTCCTTTTTTTTTTTTTCCTAACAACCAAATGGATGTTTTTCTTTCCTCCAACAACTCACTGTAAATAATGACAGGAGATCTGAGTCAGACTGGTGTCCTTGGTGGTCACCTGTGGGAATGTGTTTCATGGTTCTGGGAATCTGGGTGCTATGGGGTGTGGGAATTTCTGTGGAGGGCTGGAAGGAGACAGAGCTGTGCAAGCCTTAATCTTTGTTCAGATTTGTCCTTCTGATGTCTAATACTAACAAGGCTGGATGGGAAGGCTGACTGACACGAGGCTCAACAAGAGCTTGCCAGTTTGCTGTAAAGCAGGATGTGTCACTGCTCCAGCTGCCTGACTCATCCGTCAGCCAACATCACCCTGCACTTGACAGCTGAGGAGTGGCTTGTCATGTGAACAGGAATTTAAGGTATCTCTGTGCCTCCCTCTGAGAGAGGAGATTTGGAAGGACTCAGCCATGTCCTTGATTGGATGCAGACCTGAAAGAAACCTTCCTCTTGTTTTCCTACTGGATTTTGGAGGGCTCTGCTGACAATACATTGTTATTCTTATGTCTGCTCTGTCCATCCTGCCAGGTTGTCAGTGCCTGACAGAGCCTGATGGGTGCAGGGAAAGGGCTGCTCAGGAGTCCCCATGGAGTCCCCCGTGTGAAGTGCAGGGGAGGTGTCCCAGTTCCTGACAGCAAGGGACCCTTGTTCCCTTCAGGATGGAGGTGTGGAGGAGGTGCAGCGGTGGGATGGGGCCGTGCTGGGGAGGGACATAGTCCTCTGCACGGCCCTTTGCCAAAGCTGGATTCCCCCATCAAGACAGTGGAAAATAAGTATCTCCTGGCAAAAACACTCATCAAAAGGAACAGCTCACAGAGGTTTTACCAGGAGCACTGCCTGGGCAGGGGCTCTGCTTGGTCTGGGGTGTCCCAGCCAACACCTTCAGCCCCTGCTCCTCCGGGGGCATCCACTCAGGCTCTTTGGAACAGAGCTCAGCTGGGATGTGGCGACTGCACAGAGCTCCACAAAATCCTCAGCTCTCAGTTTCCACTGAAGAATCCAAAGATAGAAAGTGCTGGGAGCTCTCACAGCAAAGCCAGTAAATCACTCGGGTTTTCAAACTATGAGAGCAGGAACTTCTCAGCTGCTCTGGGCGGGCTCCCCAGCACCCAGCAA